>JAIUZE010011196.1:0-58823 GCA_022085475.1 Heliosperma pusillum | reverse complement strand
TTCAAGTACTTGGGGCAATTGCGTTTCCAATGCCCTTTGCCATTACAATAATAGCAATACGCCTCCGCGTGTTTGTTGACTTTGGGTTTGGCCTTATAAAAGACCTTTGCCTTTCCCTTGCCGGTTTTCTTGAAAAGAGTCTTACCCTTTCCCTTGTCCTTCCTCACCCCAAGGTTCATGTTCTTCATTTTCATGGAAAGAACATCCTTGGGTTCACTCCCACTAGCCTCCATGTCCCTCTCCGCTTTGGTGAGGAGTGCATGGAGTTCATGGAAACTCTTGTCCATGCCATTCATGTTATAGTTCACCCTAAATTGGGTGAACTTAGGTGA
This sequence comes from Heliosperma pusillum, assembly GCA_022085475.1. Taxonomy (NCBI): domain Eukaryota; kingdom Viridiplantae; phylum Streptophyta; class Magnoliopsida; order Caryophyllales; family Caryophyllaceae; genus Heliosperma; species Heliosperma pusillum. Next base: position 58,491 of record JAIUZE010011196.1, on the reverse strand, counting down.
GAGTGAATGAAGGATCTTACCCCCCACCAAATTCTTCGGAATTTTGCACCCTAGACGCTCTAAGGTGTCCGCGTGCTCAACCATTTTGAGCACGTGTGGGCCAACTTTTTGGCCCCTTTGAAGCTTAGTGTCAAAGAATTTTGTAATCGCCTCATAGTGGAGAATTTGAGGGGCTTGCGAAAACATCGAAGTGATCCTCGTGAATATCGCATATGCATTGAGAGGGATCAATTGGAGTTTGAGTTTGGGTGAGATTGACCACAATCAAGACATTTCTTGACGTCATTACAACCTTCAAATAAAGGTCAGCTTCGGCTCGAACCACCGCGGACGATCTTGGCGGCGGGTTCGTGTGGGGTGCTCTGCCAGTAGCGACAGCTACGTTTATCGGATAACGCGCGCTCTTGATCGTTTTGATTCCCATCACGAAGTTACTTCCGTCATCCTTAAGGACACACTTGTCCTTGACGGACCTCAACCATGAGTCTCTACCCAAGGTTGCAATGTTTGATGATGTTGACATTATGCGAATATGGTAACTACAACAAAAAGAAATATATAAACATTCATTGTTAATTTACTTGAAAAAACATTTTAACAAGTTTAGCATTCATATAATGACCTCTCACTAAATTATATAAATGATTCCCAGACCCATCTTTAAATAAAAATAGTCATCGCATGCTACCTTTATCTAGAAATGGTAAGTCATTACTTGACTAATTCTACCCTTTAGAACTCTTGGTTGACGGATTTCAACTAAATCCATCTCCTAGTCCCAAGATAACGCTTATCTCGTTGAGTCCAATCCAATTTTATCTTGTGATCGTATCACCCTACTTACCCGAGGTAAAAAGGGACCCACGAGCGTGGTAGCCCTAATGAACACGGGATTCATAGGTGTTACTAATTGGTAAGGCTAATCTCAATTTTTTAAATATGTGAGAGATCTTGTCAATTTAGTTATTAATTCCCTATAAGTGAACTAAGTCGGTGAATTGTGAATAACGTTGAATTGACAATAACGGAAAATAAAATGCATAGGTGACGATTTTGGCATGAGCGGAAATAAAGCAAGCAACAAGCAACGGAACAATCCTAGTATGGCCACCTAGCTAATCAAATTAACTAGATAATTACAAATTCGGAAACCAACTCCTTGGTCCCTTGCCTCTTCACTTGGAATACCTTCCAAAAATGGCATCGTCTTGCGGGAGTCACCGGTCTTCATAAAAATAATTACAAATATACAAATTCCTATTATAAGATTATTCTATGAAAATGAAATTATTAATTATTACAAACCGGCGATGCGAGATCACAATAAAAATTACAACCAAACCGTTATTCCCTTACATTACGGGTAATAACGATTAAAAATAACTAGGTACAAATTTTGCATAAATTATAAAATAAATGACATTAATTCATTCAACCATAAACAAAATAAATTACTGCAAAATTCATGCCAAAATCGCCCTAAACACATTCATGCTCATTGTAGCTTGATTTTACGGGATTAATTGATTTTTAACCATTAAAAATAAATATCAACATTTAAATCTCATTTAAATTCAAACTAATTAACTAAAATGTTTTAGAACTCAAAATTAGTCCCTACTAATTTTGTTGGTCATTAATTAGATTGATTTGATTTCATTTGCTAAATATAACGGTTTAATCATAACAATTATGAAATAAACCCAAAATAAAATATAAGCATCATAAAAATTTGAAACCAAATTTTTTTTACATTCTGGAACATTTCCAGGAACTCCTAAAATAAAAAACATTTGCTCAAAAATTTAAATTAATTTTATGAACAAATAATTTTGTATTTAATGGTTTTATCAAATAAAAACCATTAAATATAGTAAAACAGTGAAACAAATTATGAAATTTCTCCAATATGGTCAAAATCAGAATTTAAAATGTACCAAAATTTTTCATGACCACAAAAGGTCGTTTCAAGTTTATGAACATTATAATCTCATATTATCGACTTTTATCGTATAAAAATCAATAAACATGCAATACTTAATAAAAAGTCACGAAAATTTTACATACAATACGTAAGACATGCATGTGAGATCATATTAAATGGCCAGAATCAATATGCAACTATTTTTAGTTAACTTTTAACTCATAAAATGCATGTTAACTCGGTTTAAAAACCAAAAATCAAAATAAATAGGAAATCAATCCCTAAAATCACGAAATTTGACCACAAATATTTTGAAGTCAGTAGGTATACATGCAGCAAAAGATTTTGTCAGAATCATATTTTAACTTAAATTTTTGATTTATTAGTTATCTTATAACTTTAATAAAAATGTCCAAGATGAACATGCATGCTACAAGCTAGCTCTGATACCACATGAAAGTCTATAGACCTTAATTAGAATCCTCTATTTAGTTACTGAATTACTTGTTAATTTAGTATTTAATGATCTAAGTAACATGCATGCAAATATAAAGACATTTATATAAAAGAAGAAATTTCCTCACATTGATATGGAAATTAAATGGGCACAACAAGAACTCCTTCTTGTTGTTCTTAAGCTATAAATATGGATGAACAAGAATAATCTCCAAAATAGAAGACCTCCTCCAAGTTGCACCAAGATGATACCAAATAATCTACCCTTATTATTAACTAGATAATAAGATAGATATTATGCTACTAATATTAGTAAATATTACTAAACTAGTAATACTTAGGAAATATTAGTATTATGAGAGTTTTAGTGAGAGGTACAGTTTTAGAGAGAAGTGTGAACTAAGCACAAAATGAAGTAGTGAAAAATGAACAACTATTGTTCATTATATAGCCACTATGGCCGGACCATGCATGTCCATATGGCCTCTTATTTTGTTTAATTTAATCACATGCAATAATGTGGAGTGTAGGAAATGTTAGAATGATTAAAGTATGTAGGTTATGTCACAATCAAATGGAGAATTGTGTAAGAAGAAAAGAACAAAATCATTTCTTCCTACACATGCCATAACCGGCCACATGTGGCTTATTATGGTCCATTTTGCTTTTTGATATTTGTCCCACAAATACTTATTAATCATATGCTTAATTATCTTGTATAATTAATTGTTAATTTGATTATATAACAATTATATGACACAATTAAATAAATAATATGTACTTAACATTTTAAGTAATATTTAACCATTATATCAATATATAATGGGTCCCACAATGCTTAGTTAATTTATTTTACAACTCCTTGTAAATATAATTAACTAATTACCTCTATCTAAAAACCTCAACTAATTTAGTAATTTAACGATTAATTACTAAGTTAAATCTTATTTAATCATATTAAAATAAGATATAAATTTATTAGTCAATTATCGCATAATTGAAAAATAAACTTAATCGAATTTGAGTTCATAACTCAATTTCTAATAATTATCTCTCGTACATATCGAATATATGTAATGGACTAATTAACTGTATCATATACAAATAATTAGTTACTATTTGAATTTCATCCTATAGGTGTGACCGAAAGGGGTCAGTTGATCACCGCCGTCATACGACAATAACGTCAAACTCTAGTCAGCCAACCGTTATTGATTTACGTTAATCAACTGACTAATCATATATAAGTCAATAAATATCCCAACTATATTCCTTAATGAGATTTATTAAGCGGCACACTATTGTGGAGGACACCTACTCCAACACCGACACCCTTTGAGGTTACAAGACGGTCTACCTCAGCTTTAGTTAATCCCTGAATTTATTCTTATACCCTTGGGAGTTAAAGGGGTATAACTGGAGCATCTTCTGGGTCTCATCCCTTAATAGCAGCTATTTCTTCTAGGAAAGGACAAATATCGCCTCCAGGAACGGCAAATACATGTAAATTAGGGATCCAGTACTCAAGGCAAGCATATAAGAAGGACCTTTCTACATTCACCAGCTTTAAACTCAAAATCGTTTTCCAAAGGCACCCATATCATGTTTTTCAACATGGGTGAACTCATTTGCCCATTCTTTGAGGCGGTTTCCAAAGGCATCCATTATATTGCAAGTTTTTTTTTTAGATTTGAGAATTTTTATATGAGAGACGGATTGTTGGAAGAATTGTATGAATAAAATCTTCAACCGAGCTCGCTATATGTATTATTTGTCTTTTCCTAATTTTAGTCGAGGTCTGATCAGCCAAAGAAATGACGCAGCAACAGTTGCGCCCTTTCGAAGAGTCGCAGCTCTTGCTGCGCCTCTTCCTCAAACCCTTTCTTAGAATTTCCAGCTCTTGCGTCTTCCTAATTCATGTTGGTCTATGATTTCCTATTCCTATTGTGGGTTCGGAAAATATGCCGAGTTACCAAAGTTTTGGATTTCTTAATCCTAGCCGGGTTCGGTTTTCTAGACGATAATCGACATCTTCGCCAGTCACGCACACTTATTCATTTTCATTTTCTTTTTTTAGGAAGATTATCTCATTTCCATTTTTTCTAAACTTATATATTTCTTTTCTTTTCTTTTTTTAGGGGGTAACCCTCCCCATTGTCGGTCATATTTTTTTTTACATTTTCATACATCTTTTCGCATTTCATCATATTCAGGCATTCATTTCGCGCTAGTTTAGGCTGCCGATATGCCACATGTAAAATGTTTGAATAGATTACTTGTTACATGTAATTTATGTGAATTCTATTCCGGCAGCATGACGGCAGAAACCGTCAGCTACCAAACATGCCTTTAAACTAACCTGAAGGAACATAAGATATTTTTCAGCAAAGGCACTCAGGCTGTCGTAACACAAGTAAAAAAAAGTAATATATGCAAGACTGAGGGCACTCGCCCTAAAATCAAATCCGAAACTGGGGGCTCTCACCCGAAAACAGATCCAGATGTACAACAAATCCAAAAACAAAGTTCAAATATCCAAAGTCTACAAACAAAACAACATGGCTAATCCTCATCACCAGTGAGCTCAACTAAAATTTCAAGGGCAACGATCTCGGCATCCCGGGCCTCTAGCTCCCTCAGCAAGCGGGCTATCTCCTCTCGAGACTTTGTTGTCTCCGCCCGAGACTCTACCATCTCACGCTCCAAGGCTCTCTGCAAAAGAAATGCCTCATTTTAGTCAACTATTTCATTTCAAAAAACACAAAAATGCAGCAAAATAACGAAAAGGAAACGATAGGTTCCTACCTGTCGGTCGTGGCCACCTGCGAGTGCCTCAACGGATGTAGCGCACAACCAGTTGGCCACCCTCCACAGCGCGATGTGCCGAGACGGGGCCACCTACATTAAAATACAATTCAAGATTAAAACAAATGCATTCCTATGCAACGAAGACGGACATGGATTGAAAGCTCACCCTCCTCATGAGGTGCTCCCACTCCTACAAGCCAGTATCAGTCACCACTGCGCTAAACTCACGAGGCTCTGAAATCGTCGTGGAGCCAGCCGCATCCTTGTACTCAAGCACCTCGAGGTAAGCTGGGGACTCGACGCCCGCCACCTCGATCTCCAGCAAAAATCAAAAGGTTCATCAACAAACAACTTATCAATTCTCAAAGTTTGATATACAAGAAGCAAACAATGCTTAACACGATCGGCCAGTACGCCAATCTCTGACGAACAAACCCTGGGTACTCTTCGTCAGGAAGAAGGAGGGCGTCTCCACTCACGCCAGCAAGGTCACCCTCTCTCTCAGCGTCAGAAGGCTCCCTAAACATCTACCCTGGAGGATCGAGGGGGACCGTGAAAGCATCACGAGAGCACTCCCGAGTCAAACGCTCGCTCAAGTACCACACAGGTCCAATGGGCGTCCTCAGCAGCAACTGACTCAAGCTCTTAGGACGCAACACCTCAGCCACGAAAGCTGGTGCGTCCGGGTAGGCAACCCAAGGCCTCGGAACCCACTAAGACAAAGAAAGAAATGGGTCATTCTTATGATCCAGTTCCAGACGATGATAAGACAAAAGATCATTCCTTATGATCTTTCTCCAAAATAAAAGACAGAAAAGAAAGCATTCGGAGATATTTACGTGCTCCAGCTGCAGGGCATTCCCGCCACTCCTACAGGCATCATAAGAAGAACGCTGACTCTTCTTATGACACACTACCCATTCCCTCACAACTGGGTACGCCCTCGGCTCAGGCTCTCCCCCTTGTCGATAGACAAACCAGAAAGGAAAGGAAGAAGCTTCGTCGATAGCCTCTCCCCCTTGTCTCCGAAGTAAATCGAAGACAAGAACCACCATAACCAAAGTCGAGCCCTCTGCTCAGCTGTACAAGGGGGAGGAGCCATCATCTCTCCACCTATCTTCACCCTCGTCGGAGTCCTATCAGCAAAGTAGTCTCTAACATAAGAGCTCAGCACTAACCCAGGTAGAGCAGCCGCCCCTACCGGCAAGTTCCAACCTATCAGTTGTCTCGCCTCCTCCGAGTCGACCCTCATGGCCACTGACGGCCACTCCAAGCTCTCCTCTCCACACGGCAAACCAGAAATCATGTCGTAATCCTCCAAGGTGACTCCGACCTCCCCAAAAGGCATATGGAAGGTCGAAGTCGTATCCCAGTAACGATCCAAGAAGGCCCGAATTAGGCAAAGGTTAGCCCGAATCTTCATCTCCCTAATCGACCTCCAAGCTTGGACCGGCTCTTCAAAGGCTCCTCCCCCAATGAGAGTCTTCTCATCCTCGGTCAGCTTTTTGTACGCCTCCATCATGGTCGTATAACCGGAATAGTACCTCATGTTCCCGGCCTCCTGCAATTTGAATCAAGAAAGTCATTTAGCATGTTATATCTCAAAAGAAGTGGCAATTGGATATGGAAAATGACAAAGCAAACACAAAAGCTTACCATGCTCCGTGTTGTCCTGTAAGACAAATGGCTCTCCGCCGCCCAAATGAGATGTCTACCATCCCATTTCTCAGCCCACTCAGGTGCACCCACCAGATGGTGTCCACCTCGGCCGGTGGTAATCCTCCTCGGAACCTCGTCCTCAACCATCCCGGTCTCTTGCGCCACCTCGGCTGATATATCTTTTCCCACACGGGAAGAAGAAGGCTCAAGATCTATGTCCATGGGAGCTCTCCCTGACGTAGAAGGAATGTGACCTGCACATTTCAAACGTGCCAAACGGTTCAAGCAAATCCTCAGCGGTTTCAAACAATGGCAAGCACATTTTAGAAGCGTTTCAAGTCATTTTGAAGAAGCTTTCTGGTCATCTTTGACCGTTCTTTCGAAAACCCGACTACACATGTAGGGTAAGGGTCAATTCCAGTCTAAATTCAAAGCCTAATTTTGGGTTTGAGTCGAAAATTCGACAGCATTTTGCTATAATAGCGGTTTTACCCTAGAAAATCGTCCTACAGAGACCGTCGCAAACTGAAAATATAATGTTACAACAAGTTCACCCACTATACAAGGGTTCCAGAACACCAAGTTTCATCCAAAATGAGCTACCCTAAGGGGATTTTCGAAGCGGTTTTCGATTCAGTGAGTATCCATCTCATTTGTTCAAAACATGACGAAAACGAAAAACGAATGCATGACTATGTTCCTAACAAGGCCAACGGTTCATTTCTAATGTCAATTTCTATCATACAAATCAAGGGAGCAAGAACCCCTCAATTTTTGAGTTCTTTGGGGAAGGAAACCCCAATTTCAAAGTCAAAATCAATCAAATATACACGATTAAAGCGATATTGGAATGCATACCTCGGTTTTTCATAGCTTATGGAGCAATTTGATCAAGATTTCAACATGTTTGGTTGATTTTTGAAGGATTTATTCAAGTTTATATTTTTGGATGAATGAAAGTACTTCTGTCTGTTCGCGTCTTTTATCAGACAGAGAGAAGCTCGGGAAGAAACGCAGCAATAGATGCGCCTCTTCCAAAGGTCGCAGCTCTTGCTGCGCATTTTCCCCAGCAATGCTTCGCCTAAATTTGAAAATTGGTTACGAGTTCGTTACTTGTGGACCCAAGTCTTATGCGCCTCTTCTCCAACTTCTACTTTTCATGCTTTGGTTCTTTTTTAAGACTCGTGCCTTGGCCGGTTTCAGAACCGTCACATCACCTCAGCAGAGACCCATATTTTCCGGATAAACAATCTTTAGGCCCATTTTTTATCCTCAAGATATTTGTACGCCACGACTGAACAGATTCTCAGAACGATTCAATCCTGACAGAATCTTCCACATATCAAGTTTCAACACGTGTTTCCCCAACGAGAGTTCGCTTGAAGACAGAGAGAGGCAGATTCTCACATCCAGCGGCTGGCGAGCCTCATTACGCACTTTATCCAGCGGCTGGCTAGCCTCATTACACACCTTATCCCCAGCGGCTGGCTAGCCTCGTTACGTATGCCTTTCAGACGGCTGGCGAGCCTCATGACGCAGCCTCAAGTCCAAGTAAGAAGATGCTCAGGTATGACTCCTTCTTATGGCTGGCAAGCTTTCACACTTAGTCTAATGGAATTTAAACGACCCTCCCCGACAATCGACAGGCTTTAAAATGTTCCCGATGACAGGTCCTTGGTTCAGACCCCTTGGTTGTAATATTCGATTGACCTGATGCCTATACTTTGACTTTTGCCTTGTCGAAGCCTCAGTCAAAGTGGGGGCTCTGTAGATACCTCGAATCTACACCTTCCTGATGCGAGTCGTTATACACCAAAAATAAAAGCCTAAGTCTACTAACAAAAGAAGATAGCGGAAGTAGGGTCGATCTCCACATGGAGGAAATTAACTAACTGCAATCTAAGTCTGTCAGTCACAGTCTGGGGGTTTCGATTTGGTTTTAAACTAAACTAAATAAGATTTAAAGGAAGAGAAATAAAGGTAGAGGTTAACACGAAATAAATCAGACAACGGAAAAATATGCTAGGATTCGGTCTACTACAATAACGGCATCTACGGGTCAACTAAGTCACTCAATCTATCAATGAGAAGGGCAATGGTTTTCTCCTCTCGGTCTCAAACCACCCTAGGGATTTTCCTAATTAACTCTCGCCCTCTTAGGAGTCACCTATCAATTCTAAGCAAGCCTTTCCCTTCCAATCTCTCGATCCAGGTCGGGGTTAACTACCTAGCTAGTCTCCAGCGTGCACTCATTCGACTAACCTCAATTATATTGCTTAGATTGATTCTCATATTCAAGATTAACTAAAATACTTTATCCTATCATGCCTTTATTACAGTTTTCCTCATCCTAACATATAAGGGAATTAGCTACTCATATTATTAATGATGCTAGCAATAAAGACGTTTGAATATATGACATTGTAAATGATATAATCGTAATTAACAAGCATAAAGAACAATAACGCAGCAATTAAGAAAGGTAAAACAGTAATTAAGACTAGAACAAAGATTAAGAATAAAGGAGAGAAAAGAGTTTACAATCTTAGCAAATCCGGCGTAAAGAACAAATCCGCGTCGATAATAAACATGAATGTAAACTTAACGATTAAGAAAGTTCAGAAACTAATGGTGAATGATAAGTGTCTGCTAAGTAGTTGATTATGATATCATTAATGACGAACTAAGAGTCTTATATAATGCATAACACAACTTCTAACCTAATTAGTCTACGGACTTAAGGCCCGTGACAGATTTCACTCGATCGAGGGAAAATCCCCTTCGATCGAGGCCTTTATTCGAGAATATCAGTCGATCGAGGACTTCATCCTCTCGATCGACCAATTCTTCAACAGCTACCCCTCGATCGAGCAGATGACAGCTCGATCGAGGTCTTCTTCATCAGTACTCCCCTCGATCGACCAAAGATATGGTCGATCGAGGTCCTCTGGCCTAGCATATAGTGTTGGTCGTGGCTTTGGACTTGATTGTGAGCGGTTTCACGCTTTCCCATGCAAGAGCTTCTGTTACGTTCCTTCCATTCTCCTAAATGCATGCAAAGTGGACTGTTTTGGCGCGGTTTCCGCTACTACGCAGCTTGTACCTACAAAATGGTAATGAAAGTACAAAGTAGCCAAATAGGGGCATATAGTGACATAATATCACCTAAATGACATAGAAATGCGTGCATAAATGGACTAAAAAGTCTATATAAAATACAGGCATCAAACTTCCCCAAACCAAACCTTTGCTTGTCCTCAAGCAAACTAAATGCAGATATATGGAACTAAATGAACCTAGGGGAATGGAGTAAGTCTCAGAGCTAGCTACAAGTCAATGCTAAACCGTTTAATGCACTCATTCAATCGCCACAAAGCTTAATACGAAAGTGAACGAATTTATACAATCTTGGAAATAAATTAGACTTTCGACCCTGCAAGACTCAACCAAATTCGGACTCTCACGGGTCACTCTTCTCTCAACAAGCAAATGGTAAGTAAATATGTATAAGAAAGAGAGAATAAAATGTAGTCACTCACCTAGACTACGACCAACACAACATGCATTGCTAACTAATATGAAAGATGATTCAAGCACCGTACACACGCATAACCACCGTTCAAGGACTATCGCGTGCCGAACATTTGCAAAAATATGGATATGTGAGGCTAATTGGTGAGAAGGGGCAAAACAATTAATGGAAATGTGAGGGTAAATAGCCGAGCTAGTTCCTAATAAGACCGTAATAGAACTCGTTCCATTCTTCCAACTATCAAAAACTAAGCTCGATGCCTTAACATATCTAGGCATATACAACACAAATCCCATAAAACACCTCGACAAATAATAATAAGCATAGGAGGTGTAAATAACAAAAACTTCAGCCAATTATTTTTACTCATAATATTTTTTTTCATTTTTCATTTTCTTTCTTTTTTTTTCCTTTCTTGGCTGATCGAGGGAAAAACCCCTCGAACGAGTGAAATAAGTCACTCGATCGAGGTAACATACAGCAACATCTGCTCGATCGAGCTAAAAGCTGCTCGATCGAGGTACTCTTCATCACTTCTCCTCTTTTTCTCGCAAATACCCACTCCAATCTATGAAAACGAGTCAAAAACTGACACAACAGTAAAACATACCTCGACTACTAAACTAGCTCGGCAAAGGTAGGCTCAGTTTAGAATGTAGTTAAGGGCAATAGGCAGATATGGCTTTATGTGGAGTTAATGGGGTAAAATGAGGAAAAGGGAGAGGCAAATATTCTCAAAACACGTAATACCGACCACAAACCCAATGCGTGCAGGCAATAAGAAATCAAAGTTCATATACAAGCAAATGACACGAGATGTGGGGAGTAACTACTCTCATTCCTAGATGAACTGGTCATAAATGTCACCAGTTATAGGCTCTAAAACTCAGAATATAAAAGTAGTTTGCCAAAATGTTGAGTCAAGTCTAATAGTCAAATTTAAATTCCAAGACAAAATTCAATAGTTCACTACTTCGATTTTACTAAGTAAGTCAAGAATGGTGCAAGGAATAGCATAAAATAGACTCGTAGTGCAATTTCATCACGAACAAGACTCCAATCCGACTCGACTATATGCAAAAATAAACGTGATATTTTTTATTTTTTCAAATTTTTTCTAATTAACATGAATTGTAAATGTGAATGCAATACAAATGCAAATGCAGACGCAAAAGGATGCAAAACACCTCCCCAAACCAAAACAGACAATGTCCTCATTGGCTATAGCACAACAGCATATAAGGGAACAGGAAACACAACCTAATTCATGTTCCTAAGGGATGAAATATATACAAAGAATTGAAAAAATAAACAGAAAAACTCACAAAACAACAGGTTCCCCAAACCAAAACTGGGGAGCTAACATCACCTCCTCCCAGCAGTTAGTTCGGTCGATCGAGTAGAAATTCTACTCGATCGAGAACTTTTTCAGGCAGGACCGCTCGATCGAGTAGTTCTGATTTACTCGATCGAGGACTTTCTTTTGGTGATCCTCAGTTTACTCGATCGTTTGAATTACCCTCGATCGATTTGCATTCCACTCGATCGAGGTCTTTTTCTTCCCCAAGTCTCTCGATCGAGTAACAATTTACTCGATCGAATGATTTTCCTATTTGCACAGCCTTCGACTTTTAGCAATTGATTTCCGCTTCTTTTTCCTGCAAAAACGATACCCAAAAAATACCAAAAAATGTCTAACAGGAAAAGTAAATTGTTTATCTAAACTACGGATTATAACGTAACGTCTAATCTAAGTAAATAGTCTAATTGTCTAACGAAAACGCAATAAATTGTTATTTACAAATTGCACGGGGTTGAAAACCCGGCTAATAACCAAATAGTTTTGTCACAGGGCCACCGTCAGGCCTTTGACTTGCGGAATTACCCTCAGCTGCGGTAATTTCCGACTTCTTTTTCCACACATACGATCTTTTCTTGGAGTCTAGCTCCACTTCCGAATCACTCGAATATGTGCGAACTCCTTTGTCCTTCTTGGACTTCTTCTTGATACCATCACGCGAACATGGCTCTCCCTTCTTCATGTCCAATGCCGCCGATCTATTATCTGTAAGACAACACACAACAGCGCGTTCCTCCAATTCGCTCCCAAGCTGGGGCGGAGGTGTTACGGTAGCAATAGAAATATCACAAACAGGAGCTATAGGCTCGATAGGAACCGAAGCTTTGTCATGCATAAACAAATCAGGTATGATGTCAGCTAAGGGAAGCGCGTGACATGGTGAAACAAGCATGGGACCTTTACTAGCACGAGACTGAGTGAAAACTAGGTTCTCCCCACCTATCTGAAAAGTTAATGTCCGTAACCCGACATCAATAACCGCTTGCGCAGTATGCAAGAACGGTCTTCCCAAAATGATGGGAGTGTGAGAATCCTCAGGTATGTCCAATACTATGAAGTCGACCGGGATAAAGAATCTCCCTATTTGCACAGGTACATCCTCTATGACTCCTTAAGGTCGGGACAAGGTCCTATCTGCCATTTGCACCGTCATGTTGGTACACTGAAGCTTGGTGAAGCCTAATCGTTTGGCTAAAGACAAAGGTAAGACGCTAACACTAGCTCCTAGGTCACATAACGCATTATCTATAAGATAGGTACCTATATGACACGGTATGGAAAAGCTACCTGGGTCGGACAGTTTAGGTAGCATTTGTTCTGGAGGAACGCGGAGCATTCCTCAGTCAAAGCTACAGTCTCTACAGTATCGACTGACCTCTTACGTAAAAGAATTTTACGCATAAATTTCAAGTAAGAGGGTACCTTTAATAGGAGGTCTGCAAATGGAACATTCACCTTAAGATCGCGTGCAATGTCAGCGAACCGAACAAATTCCTTCTCGACCTTAGCCTTCTTCAACCGACCGGGAAACGGAACTGGAACGTCAGGTGATCCACGTTACGTATCCTTGAAAATCGCATTGTTAATCATCCGCTTGCTTAACCCCTTCGATCGAGCTTCTCGCTCATTAGGACCCATCGATCGAGTATCGATGTCACTCGATCGATCATTCTTAGAACTCAAATTGCTCGATCGAGCAGCATTATCAGTCAAAGTACTCGATCGAGGAACAACAACCTCTCGATCGAGCTTCTGTCTTCCTGATTCACTCGATCGAGGAACATCAACCTCTCGATCGAGTGAATTTCCCTTCAAATCATTCGATCGACTAGAATAAACTCCTCGATCGATCACAATATCAGCATCATCTTTCAAAACATTGGAATGCGCACCAGAGATATCAGCAACGGTACTAGCAGGACTGTCATAAGCGAGACCGCTTCGCAGAGTGATCATGTCCAGTGTCTCCTTGTTCTTATCGGTCTGGGACGGTAACTGGCCAGGTTGCCGAATCGATCTAGCTCCCGCCAACTGAGCAATCTGCGACTCCAAGAGTTTAATGGTAGCGTTCGTTGCTTGATCAGATTTGCTCAATTGGGTAGCTAAAGCTTGTATCATCAATTTTAGCTCTCCAACTTCTGAAATTCCTCCAGATGAGGAACTAGCTTGTTGTGACGACTGGATTTTTTGGAATCCTTGCTTATACGGCGGTTGATAAGTCGGCTGCTGTGGTGGAGTAGTAGGATTCAGGACATTCTGGCTCGTCCATCTCAAGTTGGGATGGATATTCCCCTGATTATAGTAACCACCCCCTTGACGATATTGTTGAAAAGAACAAACTTGCTCCTTTTCTACAAGATAATCTACAGCCGTGTGACCAGTTTCGCCACATCTTTCACAAGTGATCACTTCATCTCGCTGCAGCAAATGAACCGTCTGCTGGTTATCTGCAGCCTGCTTCTCCCATTTGTCAAGTCTGGCATTCAGTTTATCAAATTTAGCATCCAGACCGTCAGAATCAACACTAGCTACTGTCAGTGTACCACTTCGCGGATTACCATATTCAGCACAGTGGGTTGCCATCTCCTCGATCAATTTCCAACCCTTATCATCATCTATCTCCTTCTGGAATCTCCTGTTCGATGCGGCATCTAAGATAGCTCGATGATCATCATACAACCCGTTGTAAAACTGGTTACATAGAAACCACTGTTCGAACCCATGGTGAGCAACAGACCTCACTAGCGTCTTAAATCGATCCTAGGACTCATAGAGATTTTCATGAACTGTCTGCTTGAAATTTGTAATCTGACCCCTCAAAGCATTCGTCCTCTGTGGTGGAAAATACTTCTTGTAGAAGGCAAGTGCAAGTGTAGTCCAGTCAGTAATGCCAAGTTCTTCTCTATTCAGATTCTTCAACCAATCTTTGGCATTGTCGGTAAGAGAAAAAGGGAACAAGACCTCCTTGATCTTGTCTTGTGTCACCCCTTTAGAAACTGGAATAGAAGAGCAGTAATCAGCAAAAGTCTCCATATGCTTTCTCGGATCTTCCCCAGCCACACCCCTATACTTGTCCTGCTGAACAAGCTTGATATAAGACGGACGAAGATCAAAAGAAGTTCCATCTTCGTCCGTTGCAAGTTTGAATCCCTGGGGTATACATGCAGCGGTGGGCTCAGAGTGACTAGCAATGTTAGGCATCTTCGCTGGTACGGTAGTCTCAACAGTCGAATCTTCCTCGAAAATAAAACTGTCGAAGACGGAGTCAGAAGTACTCAAGTCTTCCTCCTGAACAGTCTTATCTAACCCTCTCTTTCTGCGTAAGAAGGTTCTTTCGGGCTCTGGATCAGCTTCCACTAACTCGAGCCTTTGGGACCTGCGCATACACAACTATAGAGAGAAAAATAAGAACAGTCTTAAGGAATTAGAAATTCCTTAAGACGAGACAGAAATAAATAAACAGAAAATTAAATTGCCTCCCCGGCAACGGCGCCAAAATTTGATGCTAGTCGTTATACACCAAATATAAAAGCCTAAGTCTACTAACTAAAGAAGATAGCGGAAGTAGGGTCGATCTCCACATGGAGGAAATTAACTAACTGCAATCTAAGTCTGTCAGTCACAATCTGGGGGTTTCGATTTGGTTTTAAACTAAACTATATAAGATTTAAGGGAAGAGAAATAAAGGTAGAGGTTAACACGAAATAAATCAGACAAAGGAAAAATATGCTAGGATTCGGTCTACTGCAATAACGGCATCTACGGGTCAACTAAGTCAGTCAATCTATCAATGAGAAGGGCAATGGTTTTATCCTCTCGGCCTCAAACCACCCTAGGGATTTAATTAATTAACTCTCGCCCTCTTAGGAGTCACCTATCAATTCTAAGCAAGCATTTCCCTTCCAATCTCTCGATCCAGGTCGGGGTTAACTACCTAGCTAGTCTCCTGCGTGCACTCATTCGACTAACCTCAATTATATTGCTTAGATTGATTCTCATATTCAAGATTAACTAATATACTTTATCCTATCATGCCTTTATTACAGTTTTCCTCATCCTAACATATAAGGGAATTAGCTACTCATACTATTAATGATGCTAGCAATAAAGACGATTGAATATATGACATTAGACATGATATAATCGTAATTAACAAGCATAAAGAACAATAACGAAGCAATTAAGAAAGGTAAAACAGTAATTAAGACTAGAACAAAGATTAAGAATAAAGGAGAGAAAAGAGTTTACAATCTTAGCAAATCCGGCGTAAAGAACAAATCCGCGTCGATAATAAACATGAATGTAAACTTAACGATTAAGAAAGTTCAGAAACTAATGGTGAATGATAAGTGTCTGCTAAGTAGTTGATTATGATATCATTAATGACGAACTAAGAGTCTTATATAATGCATAACACAACTTCTAACCTAATTAGTCTACGGACTTAAGGCCCGTGACAGATTTCACTCGATCGAGGGAAAATCCCCTTCGATCGAGGCCTTTATTCGAGAATATCAGTCGATCGAGGACTTCATCCTCTCGATCGACCAATTCTTCAACAGCTACCCCTCGATCGAGCAGATGACAGCTCGATCGAGGTCTTCTTCATCAGTACTCCCCTCGATCGACCAAAGATATGGTCGATCGAGGTCCTCTGGCCTAGCATATAGTGTTGGTCGTGGCTTTGGACTTGCTTGTGAGCGGTTTCACGCTTTCCCATGCAAGAGCTTCTGTTCCGTTCCTTCCATTTTCCTAAATGCATGCAAAGTGGACTGTTTTGGCTTGGTTTTCGCTACTACGCAGCTTGTACCTACAAAATGGTAATGAAAGTACAAAGTAGCCAAATAGGGGCATATAGTGACATAATATCACCTAAATGACATAGGAATGCGTGCATAAATGGACTAAAAAGTCTATGTAAAATACATGCATCACTTCCTCTAACCACCCAGTGATGATTGGGACCACATGTTTGGTACAATAAAATGATTTATGACAATTCGTAAGTTTCTCGTCAAGTGATAGCTCAAACAGGTGTGTCTACCCCTTGGTCGTCATCTACGTACCGATACGGTCGTTTTGACAGTCATTAGAGTCATTTTGAAGTTCGGGTCAAAAACCGCTTCATTTCTATAAACCGTCTTTTAAAACCGTGTCTTAACGCTCGAGAATATTCCAGATATTTTAATGTTTCAAAACTTATCCTTTCTCGGTAAAATATATTCATATTTTATTTAGAAGAGTATTCGAAATCTACCGCAATTTCCATAAAGAAACGCGGAAATCTTTCTTTCAAAGTAGGAAACTGCTCGAGAAATGACGCAGCAGGAGCTGCGCCTCTTCCATGAGTCGCAGTGCCTGCTGCGCCTCTTCCCCAACTCTGTTTTCCTGTTTCCGGAATATTTTGTAGATTTCTTTCCGTGTTTGAGTTATTTAAAACTCTTCAGATCTCTCCCTATATAAGGAGAGGTTCGTGCACACTTATATGGCACGCGAGGGTTCTGCCCCTTCTTTCTCTCTCTTTGCATTCTAGACCTTGCTATAAGCATTTTGACAACTATGTGCTTGATCAATTGACCACGTAAGCTCAGATCCTTCTGGGTACCTGTCACGTTATTGCATTGACCAACCAATTTGACCAACTCCACAATAATCAATCTTAATTAATCAACCGTTCCTCTTGCGAGGGCACTTTCTTTACATTCAAGTCGAGCTGTCGCTAAAACGTTAACTTTAGTTCATATCTCGTTTCGTCAACATGTAAGTTTGAGGGTGTTTAATCCTATCTTTTTATTGTATTTTATTTCATCTAGTGTAAGATTTATGTCGGATTTATGTCAAAATCGTCTTCAAACCTTTTCTTTAGTCTTTCTTTCATTATTTCTTTTATTACATATTATATAGATAGTTTGTTTGACTAAAATCCCTAATAATCAATATTAGTGTGTTTTTGTCATCTATCAATTTTGTGTCTTTAGAGGTTAGATTTGTTCATATCAAATCTCTAGATTCGTCTTTGATACAAGTTAGTGTAATTAATATGACTTAAATCACTTATATTCGACTTGTAGATCATTAATAAATCGTAAATCACCAACGAACTCTAATTGTTTGCGATTCTGGCTTCACAACCAGAATCCAACTCAGGAACAGACGCAAGGTCTAATGCGCCTCTTCCAGAGGACGCATGACCTGTTGCGCCTGTTCCGGGCTGGTTTCTGTCTCTGATCTTCCTGTTTCGCTTTGACGTAGTTTAATTAGGTAATAAATCGATTATTATTCGTATTATCGCTGCTAATCTGATTTGTTTTAGTTTTATTAAATCTTTTCTTTATTTCAATTAATCTTTTAAACATATTTCCGACATAAATCATGAAATCCATTGTAATCTTTGTTCTTTTTTAATTCATTTCGTAATCGTTGTATGATTTAATTAATTGTTCTCATATGCAATTGAATCTTAAATCTTACTTCGACCCAATTGATTGCTAAACTACATGTTCAACCGACATAGTCTAAGTTCACATGCTATGATTAAAATGTGGATGTTGCATTGCATGCATATAACTGACAACACATCGATAACAGAAGAGTTTCCCTAATCATTAGTAGAGGCCGCTATCGAGGCAGACGGGATTAGGTGTTCGATCAAAAGAACTTCCTAATACGTACCCTCACCCCTTACTCCAGATCTTTGTGAACATTCGTGTTCATTGGCATACACGAGAGTCATTCTAGACATAGAATGCTAAGGGTAACGAGTTCTTAGTGTTCATGTCATTCCTTTGTGTCTTGACATGACATAAAGTATTCGAACGGTTCTAACTTCCCACAAATGTTTGTGGCGACTCCACAAATGCGTGTTTTCACGCTTGACCCTCGTTTCTCCAGCCGTGGCATCCCGTGTAACACAGTTTGAAAATGATCGCGAAACCCATGCACCACAGTTTGGAAAGGATCGCGAAACCCGTGTATCAGACTTTGTCAACACCGACAAACGTCACCATGTTTGTAAACTCAATAAAGTAATCTATGGCCTCAAAAAAGCTACAAGGGCATGGTACACTGAACTTCGCACTCATCTTCTCAACTCTGGTTTCTAAAATTACCTAGCCGATCCCTCGCTCTTCATTCGAAAACAAGGTACCTCTCGTCTCTATGTTCTCGTTTATATTGATGACATTATTGTAACTGGATCGAACACTTGTGCAATTTCTGATTTTATCACCCACCTTTCTCATCGCTTCTCCTTGAAAGATTCGGGATCCTTGTCCTACTTTCTTGGTATTGAATTCGTCCCTACACCACACGGTCTTCTTTTAAACCAAACCAAATATATAACAGACTTACTTGACAAAAATCACATGCTCGATTGTAAACCAACCACTACCCCCGTGTCTTCTCAACCGCCCCTAACCAAAAACAAGCATGCCCCCGTTCATTATGAAACCGCCTATCGCGCTGCTATAGGAAGTCTCCAATACCTTTCTATGACTCGTCCAGATATTTGCTACTCCGTCAACAAACTTGCTCAATATCTCACCCACCCCACCGAAGAACATTGGTCCGCCCTAAAACGCCTATTCAATATCCTAAAGGCACTCTCAACCATGGTATCATCTTAACCCCAAACACGCCACTAAACCTTCACGCCTTCTGTGACGTGGATTGGGCCGGAGATAAAGATGATTATGTCTCCACCACCGGTTACATTATTTACCTAGGCCAAAACCGCTTCTCATGGAGCTTCAGGAATCAACGTGCTTTGTCGCGCTCTTCTACCAAAGCAGAATTTCGAGCCGTGGCAGAAACTACGGCTGAGATACTATGGCTAAAATCCCTCGTGTTTGAACTCAACAATTCACAAAACAACAATCAACCAGTAATTTTCTGTGACAACCTAGGAGTAACACATTACTCCGCTAATCCTGTCTTCCACTCTAGAATGAAGCATCTTGCCCTTAACTAGGACTCATACGGGTTCAACACATTTTCGGCGATGATCAATTGGCCGATGTCCTCACAAAGCCACTTCTCAAAGCTCGGTTCCTTAAACTCGTCTCCAAGATTGGTCTCCATGACCGGAAGTCCATCTTGCGAGAGCGTGTCAAGAATAACAATACATTGTATTCACCACCTAATCATAATTAACATTTAGTCTAGAGTCTTGTATCAATTAGCCTAGTGACTTGTGCATACATTGTACAATCACTCCTTGGTAGTAGCTTCAATTATTGTGTTCATATTATAATAGGTTGTATAAATAGATGTACCATTGTAATTATTCATGCATCAATAAAATATATTTTCTATAGGAATTACGGTGGACACGACACGCACCTGGTGGTGCTGAGCAACCTGAAACAGAGCTGAGGAGCGGGTAGTTGGTGTTGTTGAATTGATGAGAAAATGAAGATTGAAGTGGGAAATTAAGGTGATGATTTTGTGGGTTGAATGAATGAAGATGATGATTTTGTGGGTTAAATATAAATAAATGAAGGTGATGCTTAAGAAATGACCAGCCGTTTTTTTTTCTATATGGTATTTGGTCAATGTTCCCAATTAATTTAATTTGATCCATCTACTCCTTCGTTGCTCCTTTGGACTCTTATCATCCCGATCCGTGTCTTATTCCCACGACTCAATTTCTACAAAATTTAAACAAGTAAAAGCAGTACCAAATTCCCGAGATATAACCAATATTTATCCTTATTGTTACAAGACCATTTCTATTAAACTATTAAATGAGCTATTTACCAATTAAAACACACAATAACCGAGTAATATATAAGTTAAATAGGGGTAAAATCGATACTAAAATACTAGTTATCAAGAACAGACTAAGTAATTAAAACATGGTCTCCCATTAAAGGAATTTAGAAAAAAAGAGCAAGAACCACAATAAAATAAAAACCAGCAGCATTGAGAAAAAAAGGTGAAGACCACCACAACCGGCCTAACCGTCGCTACAACCAGATCCCTAGCAAACAATCTCGTCCAAATCTCAACCACCAAAAGTCCAAAAACAGTACCATTTAAGCCCCAAAATAAACACTAAAGAACTTGATTATCCATCCATCACTCTTAAACTGATTATACCCAGTACAAACCAAAAACACATGAAAACGATAGATTAGAGATAAAACGACACCCATTTTTAAACATGACTACCGAAAAATCAGAAAATACATGTAGGAAAAGAACACTATGAAATCCGAAAAGAAAGTCATTCATGCAATATAGTCAAGAATACGACAGGTGGGGGAAGGGGTGAGGGGAGGGGGGTTGTCGAACCCTCAACCAACGTACATAAAAGTTTTTAAGAAAAGAGTCAGATTTTCATCGTGAAACTTGTCGGAGAAGGTGCGGGAAGGGGCGAGGGAAAGGGGGAACACCTTCGACTGCATGCAAGGCTGGTAACGACCCATTGGAACCAACAAATAGGTTGCCATACATATGGATGTAAGAACAAAAAACTGATTAACAACAAAAAAACAACCCATTAAAGGAGACAGATGGATCGAAATCTCAAATATAAAGGATAACAAGTGGTCTAAAACGGAAATCAATTGAAAATTTCGGGGTTAAGATTTGAGCCACCGGAGATTGGCCACATCTCCGACGTCCGAGATGGACTGCAGGGAGTGGTGGTGGGAGGTAGAGAGGCGGCGGCAGAACAAAAAGGTGGCTCATTTAGGGTTTCTCTTTTGTGACGTGTTTCTCTCTCTGAATTTGAGAGAGCGTTTTTTATGGCTTAGTTTGCTTTATGGGTAATTTATACTCTGATGATTACAAAGTTTTTGGTTGTGTGCTTGAGTATTATCATTTGCTAGCGGTGAGATTTGTGGCCTTAGTACTTCGTTGTGTGCTGGTATTATGTCCCAACCCTTATCTCATTGGCTTAGTACTTTGATAAGGATCTATCTTATTTGTTTTACCCAAGTATTTGGTCATTCAAACTGAAGAAAACTTGTGTGTTAATCAAAGCTAAAACTCTACAGAAAGTCTTACTTGCGACGGGGCGACCCGTCACAAGCTTGTGACGGGTTAAACCCTCCTCACAAAGAACAAGTGGGAGTGCAAGTGGGGGGATCCATTTGTCCCCCACTTGCCTCCCCACTTGCATTTTGTGAGGAGAGCTTGACCCGTCGCAAGCTTGCGACGGGTCATCCCGTCACAAATGAGAATTTGTGAAAACTCTACTCTTTTCTCATCTTTTCTGAGTAGTTTTACTCCAATTATTTACCATATATAACCTAAACACTTCCATCCCCTTGTAACACAAATGAGACCAGGGATACTGGAAGTTAACTTTTGCTTCAAATAACATTAGGTAGACATCTGAATACGGGTTAATCCGTCATTTCCATCATATAGGAGACAACAAACATGGTTTTCGAAGTCATCAAAAATACCAACGGAGTAAAAACTAGGATGAAAGTAAAAATTGGTTAGTAACGCTGCTAAAATGTTGCGGACTTACCGCACAAGTTATCCAACGAGAAATACATTTCAAACATCTAATACAACGTACATAAACATGTTTTAAAGTCAAGCTCCTTGCCGCCGAGAAGAGAACTGTCGTCTACCAAAGAACTACTGTTACATGCCTTACACACTGATATTACAAAAGAGAGCGTGATATACAGGTCTTACACGAGATATTTGAAATGGTAGAATAAACAAGCTCTACAACATCGAGCACGAAGTTAGATGCAGGAAACCTGTGGAGCAGTCCTAATTAAAACATTTCTAAATGCAAATGGAACCTAATACAACACATTACAGGCCAAAGCCTTGAACCCTTCTTTGTTGCAAAATAGTTGCTCGCCTCGAGTCGTAGAGAGTGACAGCTTCAGCAGGAAAACCTGCCAAAAGATGGCCCCGAATATGGTTAGGAGACAAGCAGCAGTTCCAAACTAGACAATAAAGAGGATAATTACAAAATCATGCAAGACCTCATACAGCAGCAATGTACAATGTCTTATTTCGGTCTTGCTTGGATTGAGAGTATTTATTACGGGAATAATGAATAAAAAAAACCTGTAGCAATGAAAGGAAATTATGGTGGTAAAGGACAGATAAAGATAATTGAATGGACGATAAAGGGATGGTGGGGAACTACTACACTCGTATGAAAATAATGCATTCATTATTCTACGAGAAAGGTGGCAAGACTGGTAAATATTTACCCACTTTATAGGGCAACCATTGCCCTCTCTTCATCATTTTCCTTTATTCATCATCGTCATACCCCATCTTGCCTGTATGAGGGTCACATTAATGTATGAATTTGTGTTGGATACTCCAAGAGCAAAAGTCTTAGACATGATGATCATGTCCAAATTACAAAAACAGGTACTGGGACACTCAGTACTGTTTTGTTGTACTTTCGGAAAGTACAAACTAGTACTCCCTCTATTCAATCTCAAACACACCATTTCTCTTTTACAACACACCATTTCTCTTTTACACGTTTGCCAACGTACAAACTGTAACGTTAATATCTTGAGTTTTACATTATAAAAAAATGTAAAAGTTGGATATTCTTACTGTACTTTTAAAGGGAAATCAAACAAGATCCCACATGACTATATTTTGCCAAGTATATAGCTCAGAATTTTGAAGATTCTCTTCATGAGTGAATAGTGTCAAAAAATGAAATGGTGTGTTTCATTTTGAATGGAGGGAGTACAAGATTAAGAAGGATTAAGCCAGGATTTGGGTCGGACCGGGTAGACACGGGTAAAATTCAAAAGATGACGTGTCAAAGCAGCACATGTCATACCTACTACTTCCTTTTGTTTTTTCCTCAACTGCCCCAATAAAAGGTATCCTCAACCCAGGAAAGCCCTTGTAGGCATCACAAGTTCACAAACCTAAGAAGGTACTTCCCTTGGACCAAGAGGTAAACTGGAAGACTTAACATATTCAAGCATCAATCTCCCTATTGCAAGTAACCCATTGCAAGTAATTGCCACAATATTTACAAAGGCTGAACCGGAGGTGGAGTATTGGCCTCCTGACTCAAATAAAACCATTTAAACGTTGACGTCGAAATTTTCTTTGTTCAATCAACATTTTCTTTATTTGAAAAACAAAGAAAAATCTAAAGTGAAAAGTGGGGACTGATCACATACCCTTTAACCAACCAATATCTACCTCTCGCTTAAATCATTCTGTAAACCATATTCCCATGCTACATGCAGCATATCTGGGAATTGAGGCATGCAAAGCTTTTTGCACCCTATACTCTAAAAATATTTGTCTTTCTAAGATCGAACTTCTGTTATTTATTTGACCAGCTTACAATGGCTTTTGTTTTAAGTTTCAGGGGTCAATTAAGAACAGATAGGGAGCAGTATTTTAACTAATACGCAACAGCCAATCCAGTCTACTTTGCTATTTATTTGACCAGCCTACAATGGCATTTCGTTCCAAATTTCAGGGTTTAATTAGATGTTAGAACAGATGGGGAGCAGTATTATAGTTAAGCTACTACAGAACACCCAATCCAATCTACTTTCACAAAACTGGCAAACAGCAATCTCAGAAAGAAAAAAAAAAAACAGAAGTTGATATTGATCAGTCTAGTTCATCTGCAACACACATCTATGACAAGCACACACATGTGCAACAAGGTTATTTACCATAGCTTTAGTCAACAATAAAAAGCCAGTAGCATGCAATCAGAACATCAGTTCACATATTAAAACAACAAACCCTTAGTCCCAAAATAATTTGGGGATGGCTGACACGTTAATAAAATTTTTGCAGCAATTACTACAAAAAGGATCCTCAAGGAGCATCTAATCTTAGGTCTCGCGATGGGGGTGAGAGAATGATGTGTAAAAGCATTCCCCGTGAAGAAGGCATTAGTCATTTCCCCGGGCAGCCCTGGAATCAATCGATGAGATTGAGTGGGATATTTGTGTGGGGAGATTCTTACCCAGGGAATAGGAGATTTTTCCTTGATATAATATTTGGCATGCTAACTCCGCCTGTGAGTGTTTTCGGCCATTCACTGCTGGTCCCAAGCCCGGGAAAAGGAGGAGGGTTGCGGTGGGTTTGTGGCAACCAGCGTAAAATTTCCGTCACATTTTATGGACGTGAATTAAAATTTGGACATCCTTGGGGCGTCTCCTCAAAAGCGACGCGCTGCACTTCTTAAGCCTGGGTGTAGTGAAAAGTTTGTGAGGGTTGCTACGTCGTCACCTAGAAGCGACGCGCCATCTTACACCTGGAGGTGGTGTCAAATAAGCAAGGGTGCGCTACATTTTTAGGCCCAGGTGTAGTGAAAAATATGCGGATGTGACGCCGCTTTACGAAGCCAGGGATCCCGGAAAGAAGGAGATCGCTGAAGTAGCAGCAGTAGAGATATTCCCACAAGTGCCCCCTTTTCCAATGGAAGGCTTGCTAGGTCATCTCCCGGAAGCGGCGCGCCATCTCGAAGTATGGGTATGGTGTCAAATATGTGCAGATTTGTGTGTCAATAATTTGCAGATTTGTGAAGTATGGTCGAGAGCGGGTAAAGAAAGTAGGCCACAATCTTAGGAAGGGTAGTAATGCGATTTGGGACATGGAATATAGGCTCTTTGACGGGGAGGCTAGCGGAGGTAGGGGAGGTTACGAAAAGGAGGAGGATTCATATAATGTGTTTACAAGAGACTAAGTGGGTTGGAGAAAAGGCAAGGGTAGTGGCTCCATGGGGTTGTAAACTTTGGTATTCGGGTAAGGACAAAGGTTGTAATGGAGTGGGGACTATGACTGTTAAGCTAGTAATAAGGGATGAGATGCTAACTATCATTAGTGCTTATGCACCTCAAGTAGGATTGGATGCTTCAATTAGACGAGCCTTTTGGGAAGATTTGGAAGAGGTTGTAAAACGAGTCCCGATTGGTGAACAAATGACTATAGGTGAGAACCTCAACGGGCATGTAGGTACTAGACGAGGTAATAGACGAATTGGCTTTGAGAGCATCCATGGGGGATTAGGTTTTCGGGAGAGGAATGAGGCAGGAAGTGACATACTAGATTTTGTTTTAGCATATGATTTGGGTATAATGAATACTTGGTTTGAGAAAAGACATTCTCATTTGGTAACATATAGGATTGGAGGAAATGCTAGTCAAATTGACTTCTTTTTAGTGAAAAATGTTTCAAGGAAAGAGTACACCAATGGAGAGTACCGCGACTCAACATAGGCTAGTGGTGCTTGATTTTCGGGGTAGGAGAGACTTGAGGAAGAGAAGGATACAGGGGGATCCACGAATCAAATGGTGGAAGTTGCGAGGGGAAAACCGACAAGCGTTTTTGGATAGGATGGCCAATAGTGAGGTGATATTTGGACTGATTGCACGGAGAGAGATAGAGATGCGACGTGGGATTTATTGGAGCATGACATAAAGGAAATGGCGAGAGAGGTACTAGGGAATCCAAAGGAAATATGCAATCAAGTAAGGATACATCTTGGTGGAACAATAAAGTGAGGCAAGCGATAAAAAAAACGAGAATGTTGCAAGGTTTTGGAGAAATGCATAAGCGATGAAAACTTTGGTAAGTACAAGGAGGCTAGAAGAGCGACTAAAAAGGCGGTGCACGATGCGAGGGCAAAAGTTAATCAAGAAGTGTATGCTACATTGGAAACTAGAAACGGAGAGAAGGATATCTATAAATTGGCACGCATAAGAGACAAAAAGACGAAAGATATTGAGAGAACTAAACGTGTGAAAGATACGGATCATAAGGTTGGTTAGGGAGAACTAAATAAAGAATAGGTGGAGATCTTACTTTGATACCTTTTAATGGACATCAAGAGCAGGTTTTTGGGGATGTAGAAGTACCACCAAGCATGGTTAATCGTGTATTTAGGCATAGGATACAAAAGAGTGAAGTTAGAATAAGCTGAGGGGAAGAAAGCAGAGGGACCGGATGGGATGGTATACCTATTAAAGTTTGGAGGTGTTTGGGGGAGAGAAATCAAATGGGTAACCATGCTCTTTAACAAGATTTGCAGTTGTCACGACTTGGAGAAAAAAGCACCCTTGTCCCTTTGTATAGGAATAAAGGTGATGTTGAAGAATGTTCAAAACTTCCAATTATCGGAAAATTAAACTCATGAGTCATACGATGAAATTATGAACGTATAATCGAACAAAAGCTTAGGAAATGTGTAGACATCTCAAATAACCAATTTGGATTTATGCCGGGGAGATCAACTATGGAAGCAATTTTATTATGAGACAATTGATGGAACACTATCGGGATAAGAAGAGAGACTTGCACATGGTTTTTATTGATTTAGAGAAGGCGTATGATAGGGTACCGAGGGAAGTACTTTGGTGGGCTTTAGCGAGAAAAGGTGTATCCGAGAATATATTGACCTCATAAAGGGCATGTACGAAGGGGATAG
Organism: Heliosperma pusillum; assembly: GCA_022085475.1. Classification (NCBI taxonomy): domain Eukaryota; kingdom Viridiplantae; phylum Streptophyta; class Magnoliopsida; order Caryophyllales; family Caryophyllaceae; genus Heliosperma; species Heliosperma pusillum. Next base: position 31,340 of record JAIUZE010011196.1, on the reverse strand, counting down.
TAGAAGTGTACTTACGGGAGAAGGGAAGAGTTTCCTATTACCATTGGTGTATTTCAGGGTTCTGCTCTTGGTCCTTTTCTCTTTGTTATAGTTATGGATGAGTTGACGAGGAATATTCAGGACTGTCTTGATTGATGAGACGAACGAGGAAGTTGAGAGGAAGGTGGAGCTGTGGAGGCATACTTTGAAGACACGTAGGTTTAAGGTTGAGTAGTTGTAAGACCGAGTATGTGGGGTGTAAGTTTAGTAATGTGGGATCAAGAGAGGTGGAGAGCATTACTTTTGATGGAAAATCCGTTCAGGGATTAGATTTCTTTTTCTTTAGATATTAAGGATCTATTATTCAAAAAGATGGTAAATTAGACGGAGATGTGGCTCACTTTCTTTTTCTTTAGATATTAAGGATCTATTATTCAAAAAGATAGTAAATTAGATGGAGATGTGGCTCACTGTATGCTTGAAATTGAAAAGTGCCATGAGATTTCTATTCGATAAGGGTATACATAGACTAAAGGGTAAATTTTACAACACAGGGGTTAGGCCTGCACTATTATATGGCTCGGAGTGTTGGCCTATTAAACATTGTCACGTTCAAAAGATGAATGTGGCGGAGATACGTATGTTAGAGGTGGATGCGGCCATATAAGGAAAGACCGACTAAGAAATGAAGTGATTAGAGAGAATGTGGAAGTGGCGCAAATAGAGGACAAGATGATGGAGAATTGTCTAAGATAGTTTGGCCATGTGAGAATGAGGCATATAGATGCACCCGTTAGGAGACTAAGGAACAAAAAAGTCGGGGTAAGGGTAAAGGGAGACCTAAGAAAACTTGGTTGAAAGTGATCGAGCGTGATATGAGATCTTTAGGGATTAAAGAGTGTATGGTGACGGAGAGAGAAAAATGGAGGGAAATGATACATGTGGATTTTTAGTATATGTCCTTATTTGAACTATTTATCGTTTTTATTATAATTTTTTTAAAATTAATTGTTTACTTTTGTGATTTTAAAAAGTTTTACCCAAAAGCTTCTCATATGATCATACTTTGTTTACTTTTGAAATTTGTCGAAACACTACTATTTTACTTCTATTTTCAAAACTATTATTATTAATTTGCATTTTCGATCTAAATTCTAAGTTTTTATAAATGAAAACTGTGTTATCACTTCTATTTTTCCTCTTTTTTCCGGATTATGAGGTGTGTGATCACCCATGTGAGGTTCTAAAGGATGATTCATTTCAACCAACCCCATTTTCATTCATTTTGGGATTAAGGCTTTGATGTTGTTGTATCATATTTGGCATGCTAGGGTTATAACTAGTAGCTTAATTTTCTCCCTACAAGACTATAACGATATATCCTAGATTTATAACAAAAATCTAAACCATTGAAATCGTCACAAAAATAAAATTGAAATCCACTTAAATTTCCTGAAAACTTGAAAACCCATGAACCAATTCAACAGAAATTGATAGCATAATATTTTAGCAAAAAAATTAAACACGTCGATAAAAAAATTGGTTCTCCGCCTAGGCGAGGATAGGGCCAAAAGACTTCGTTAATTTATTGGCTTCATCAAGGTAAACTGGTTTTACTTTTCATTTGTCATAAAAATAATCTCAAAGAATGCATTAATCTCAGTCAATAACAATGGTGGGATGAAGAGGGAGAAGAAAAGAATAAAAAAGATACATGGGTTGAGGAAAGAGAACAAGAATTTTTTCCTCCAGCCATTATAGAGAGAGGGTATTAGGATACTCCTTTAGGGAGTAATAGTTATTAGGCCTAAATGGCAACTCTTATCTCAAACCCCTGAAATTTTCATGAGCTGGTGTGAAAATCATGTTCATGCAATGATACTAAAATCATTAATTATCAGCATTTTATAAATAAATATTACTTCGTAATAAATAGGTGTTTTGATCTTGAATGATACGAAGTATGTTTTTACCAAGTAAAAAATTATATATTTAGTAAGTTTGTAGGATCTTACAATCCTACGATCCGATTTTAGAATTTTACCAATTCGATCATATCCACACCATTGATCCAAAGTACAATGCCGATCCTAACAACATTGCATGCAACCATAGTGTTATATTTTGATTGCTACACGGTATCGCAATCAAGGTCTCGAAGGTTATAGCAAGTTAGCAACCACATTTATAGACGGTAAAACCGTATTTATAGTGCAACGGTGGCGACAAACCATGCTTTCAAGATAAGACACATTATCATGCTTACACCGTTGCACCTCCATCGAAGTCTTTTATATCTTTCCATACTCCCTCTTTTTCTCCCTATACCCCTTTCTTTTAGCTTGTTGCGTCACACAAAATTGTCCACTTCTACATGTAATTACACTATTGATAAAATTTCGAAAATACTAACGGAAAGATCACAAAAATTAGAAAAAAAAATAGGAAATTAAAAAGCCAAGATAAAGTTTAGAATTTATATCTAATCATAAAATTAACAACTGATGATAAACTGCAAGTATAACAATAAATAATAGGAAAAAATTGTTTTCAAAATTTCCTAAACTAATATCAAAATATCCCAAAAAACAAATTGGGTATCCTATAGAAACTAGATTTACGGATTGAATTCTGAGCAGATATCTTATTGGTTTGGATAGTAGGATATTTTGTTCTTCCCTACAGCCACGCCTAAGCTGTTTAAGATCACCTTATTCATGGCTTTTACATTGCTTATATATTATTGCTCTACTAGTTTGTTATTGCATAAAGTAGGAACACTTTCGCAAGGCACTTTCATATTCCCATATTTAAGAATCAAGATTTTTTTTTTTTAAAAAAAAAAAGTGCGCTTCTTGTACAAAAAGAAGCACGTCATTTATTTCAGTCACGTGAGTAGAAAAATACTTTATTGTAAATATAATGTACTCGCACTAAATGCATGAAGTTGTAGATGCTTAATTTACCTACTTCATCTTTTTCGAGACATGGTAAAGACGATGATACTGAATAACAAGAAAGTATGTAATGAGGCAAAGACCAGACAACAAAAGTTGTCGGTAAATTCTACCACAATAACACTCATAGAAGCCATTCGATGTAATAAGAAGAAGAAAAAAAAAAAAGGTTCGTAAAATGAATAAATGAAATACATCACTTTCATAAAACGAAAGGTCACTTAACAACCCCACTTGGAGCAGAAACTCTTTTAGAACATATCGTACCCCCACCCCCTACACACCCACCCTCCTAGAATCCATTCTACTCAGAAACACGTAAACAAAAAAACAAGAGGTAAATAAATCAGTGCAAGGGGAGCTATGTCACTTGGCAATTAAGGAAGCTATACAACTCACCCATAAACTATTCTGCCCGATAGCAGAGATAACAGGGCCACAGGGGTAACACAAGGGAAACAAGTACATGACTATAAGAAAATTCCACAATCATAAGAATGTAAAGGTTTCAGTGTGCGTGTACCTATTGTGAAAACATCAGAAATATCAGCCGAAGTAGCCTTTGCAATTCGGCACACCGCAGAAGCACCGTTTCCTCCTATTTTCAGATTGAGATAAACCATAGTCGAATGTGAGTTCAGTCATAGGAGGAATATGTCGGATTGCATAGAATGCAATATGAATATAAGATTCGCCATTGTGATCATAAACAACAGGCTGCCAGAAGACATTAGGAGAACAACTGTGATTCATAAAGCGAGAAACATTCCCAGAATCTTTAGCATTAATGATCAATGGAAATGGAATGTCATAATCCTCATTTAAATCTCCTACAGCTGTCTCACCAACCAACGGAGGATTGCAGTTCCACTTAAAAGACTTATCAGAAGCACGACAAGTGTCCAAAATATAGGCATTCTCACTTTCGTCTCTGTCATATGTCTCTTTGTCTATTACTTCACCGGCATACTCACATATAAAGGTACCTGATCGAATTGGATCCCATGAGCGCAAGCCCCAACCTCTACCCCTTGTCTTAAAAACTTCCAGCCTCACCTTAAGGCCACTTTGCGACACTTTGTTTTTGCAATTTGCAAAGCAAGGGCATGAGGGACCACACTCATACAACAATGGTTTCCTACTAACTAAAACTCCATTTGAAGTATAGGGGAAATCACCCCCATTCTTGCGAATGCAAGAGCAGTTAAGATCTCCTGCAGCACATGCACTATTACAGCTGCACCCATAAGAAGATTCACCCAGATTGTGAGACTTCGTATATTTCATAGCACGCAAGTAGGTGAAATAAGAAGGCCCCTTTTCATCATCCAAATCATTAACAAGGGACACAGGAAGATTTTCAGCACCAGAAGTAAGATCGGGTAGAATTAAACCAGCCCTAGATGAAAGGCCTTCTTTCCATTTCAGAACAGACTGCCAGATGGCATAAGCTGAAGGCTGTCCCGGTAGCCTGATCAACTTATACTTGAAAGTACTGACACCTGATTTAGCCTTGTCGATCCATGAGTCCTGAATAGAATAAAGGCCATCATAGACATAAATTTTGATCGCCGGGTTAACTAGATCTCTTATCCCCCTGATGACTCTTATATGATTTTGGCGCCGAGCACTCCTCTCCAAAGCCAAATTACCTCTCTCAAGCTTTTGATCAGATGCTTCCCCCGTTTGCTTACCCTTCCCATTGTAATTCCCACCACCCTGACCAGTGTAGATTAGAACATCTTGATCATCAGCATTATCATCATACCCTCCAGAAGAAACAATGCTTACAGCAAGCGGCTCTTCGTCTGACTCACTTTTGACAATCATATAGTCAATACCACCCATTGATGGAGCATGCAAGCCTAATACACACATCTCCATCCGGAAGTAGAAAATATCTCCGATTTCAACACCAGGGACTGCTCCAAGTCTCTTCCTACTATTTGTCCTAAAGCCTACTGTCATTAACGTCTTACCAGCTTTTAGATCAGCACGCTTAATGAGACCTGTTGATGCCTCATTGGAGTCTTCAAGCTGGCTTAGCCTCCTACGAACTGCATCAAACTGTATCATTATAAAGTTAACTAGCTCCCTATTACCGTCTTCTCGCTGAGCTTGGGGTAATGCCACAATGTTTTTCAAATCTGGAACCCTTATTTCGCCGGAAGGTGCGGCACCCTTGCGTGCTTTCTTTTGAGAGGCCCTTGCTTGACGGGTAGTTCGCTTCTTGCTTCCAGTGGCCCCATCTCTGAAATTCACATCGGCAGAGCCATCCATGGACGACCATGTGTCCCCATTGGATGCTCCAGAAACATGTACACCACCTCTCATTTGAGGTGTCCCATAAGATCTCAATGGCACAGCAGCGGCAGGAGTTCCAAAATCACCACCCGGCTGCCCATCCTCAGTCTGATTACCAGCCATGCTAAACGGATAAAATGGGGTGAACCCAGAAGGGAAAGGACCGAAGGGCGATGAACAAACAAATGGAGGAGCTTGTGGGGGATTAGGAAATACAGGCACCAATGTTCTTAAAGGCTTAACATCCAAAACCCTCGACTTGTCAAATGAGCTTTGTGAACTAGGACCAGAAACCCCTTCCATTTCGAATTCTTTAGGTAGCGTTTCGGAACTTTGCAATGTAAACTCTGAAATATAAAATTACCAATTCAAGTTCTTTGTTTGGGAGAACATGAATTTGAAAATCTTAGATCTGCAAAAGCAATACAACACTCCCAAATGCCAATTAACTGTATGAATAATGATAACAAATCCTTGACAAAAAAAAACTTACTCAATAACTGAAAAATGACTTCAAATCACTTTTTTACCCATCAATTAGTATTAATAATAGAACAAAAACAACAACATACAAAATTGAAATACCAAATGTAAGAACACACTTCCGAAACTTCATTTCTGCGTACATAAATTACTCATAGAACCCAGAAAAATTTACAGGTGTAATTGAACGAAGAACCTATGAAACATACCTGAACTAATCAAATCATATTTAGGGTTCAATTGAATCTTTAATCGAGGATTGCGAAACCCCTTTAAAAAGTAGGAAATGGAGAAATTGGTAGACCAGATCAAACAACTAGTAACGATATTGATTGAAACGATTAATCAGTGAGATTTACTCCTTCAGTGATGATAGAGAGGAGAGAGGAGAGAGGAGAGAGGAGAGATTCGCAGGTTAAGCAGCACAACTTTGAGGATATTCAAATAGACGGATTTGTTGATGTCATTTTACAATATGAGCGGACTAATATCGGTCCCCCCTCCACCAATTAACCCTTAGTTGGTTTTCGGTTCATAGAATTTGGTTCGTTGTGTCCGGTCCTCAATCAATGAACACCTCTAATGACACGTGGCACAATCAAACGATAAGTAAAATGTATGTGGAACTCTTTAATTAAGGGAAGGTATAATGTCACTCCAAAATTACTAATGTCAGCCAGTTTTGTGAGGCGGTGAATAGTAATACACCCTCCATTCAACTCCATATTACACTTTTCTCTTTTTTATACTATTCACAATTAAGAAGAATCTTTCAATTTTCGCCTAATACATAAAAGGAAATATATTCACGCGTTATCTTATTTGATTCGTTTCGAGGAGTAAATTAAAAATATCCAACTCTTATAATTTTTGCAAATACGTAGCGAAAGATATTTACGACGCAAAACACGCGTTGGCGAACGTGAAAAAGCAAATATGTAATGTAGAGTTGAATTAAGGGAGTATGCCTTTAGTCTTGAGTCTTGACTTGAATTGTTGTGGCATTAACAAAAAGTGATGTGACATCAATTGCCTTAATTAAGCATTTCTCATAAAAAAAACAATTAAAAGAATTAATATCACTAATTCTTTGTCTTCCTCTATTAAGTAAGATAACATATCTATACCATTTTTATAGTCTCTTCATAAATCATTCAGTTCTCCATAGTTTTCACTTTAAAAGATGGTTATACGGTCCAACGCGTTTGCAAGTAGCACTACCAAAGTACCAAACTCCTTAAGCAATTATAAGCTCCATATTATATGGTTTGTTTGATTTTTATTGGTCTTATTCTCTTGAGTTGAAATGTGAATTTATCACATACTATGTACATGTTAGACGGAAGTAGCCACTTATATAAAGTTGTTCACCTCGAATCAACATATATTGATCGTTGCATTTGATTGTTGATTAATTTGTTTGGGGACAGTACTATGCACACAAGCAAACAACTACTCTATAAATATGGTGATAAATAACCACACAATATTGTAATTTCAACATTTGTCTACTAACTAAACACTAAAAAAAATATATAGACATTGGGGACAATGTCTAATCTAAGTGTCAAATTTGCGCTTTTGAACGACTTTGGAGTTTTGGCTTTTAAAATGATTTTTTGATTTTGCCAGATAAAATGCGGGATTGTTGGTATGTTGTTGTGAGACGACGTATATAGACATTGGGGACAATGTCTAATCTAAGTGTGGGGAATGATTTGTTATTGACATTGTTGGTTTGAGGAGATGTATTGTGTTGGATTATGTTTGGAGGTTTGTGGTGTTGGATGTTGTTATGTTGTGAAATTGGAGTGTTGGTTGGTTTGGTGGTGTTTTGTTATTGTGGTCAATGGCGGACCCAGAGCTTTTAAAATGGAAGTGCATAATCGAGGAAAAAAAATTAACGATACAACAAAATGCTTCAATATAAATTTTCTTCTTACAACAAAATGATAAGGAGGGTTTTTCATTGTTAGGGGATAACAAAAGAGGTTCTTCGTTGTTAGGGGATGTCAAAGGAGGTTCTTGAACATTTTCATTTGGTTCATCATTTTGAGAAGATCACAAAGGAGAAGATGGTGAAGTTGCTTTATGTGCCTTTCTTTTGTAGATTCCAAAAAAATTCTAAAATTTTATATTTTTTCATTAATCTAAAATGAAAAACAAAACTCAACTTAGGAGTTTATACTTTTAATTGAAATTTTTAAGTTGGTGATTCAATATTTCATGAATGAACAATTAAATTAATTAAAATAGTAACTAGTAAATTAATCGAACTCAAAATTTACAACCAAAAATCACAAATAAACAACCAACAATCAAATACAAGATACTCATATAAGTAATTCATCAACAAAGATTTCAAACTACCAACCTAACTAAATTACGAAGTTGGAAAGATGAATTAAATTAGGGTTTGAAGTGTTAAATATAGAAGGTTAAATTACAAAATTCGCAATTGAAAATCAATGTCATAAAAAAAAATACAAAAGAGGAAATAAACTTGTAGGAAGGAATATCAAATAGCAAAACAAAATTATGGTGCAATGGAGGACCGAACACGCTACCTTAACCCTTTAAAACAATGCCTTAACTGCTAAGCCATTCTACTTTTATTGATAATAACAGCACTTGTATTGTATATGTTCTATCTGTTACTGGTTTCTTTTATAACAAAAAAAAAAGAAATTTCCGCCACCCATGGGTGCGCACGTGGGGTGCTGTGCGCGAGTATGGATCCTCTGTCCCATTTTGTGTCTCATTGCCTTAATTATCTAACACCTCGTCATTTTATAATATCTAAATAATTATTTTTGATATTTATTGCTTATGTGTCAAAGAAGAGATAGTGGGACACAAGATGGGACACGAAAATGGGACGGGAAATCCGAACTCGTTGTGCGCACCCTAAGTCTGCCCCTGATTGTGGTTATGTGTTGTTGTAGTTTAGTTTGTGCATCTTGTCTTAGTAATATCATGTCTGGTTTTCCTTGTGTCTTGTTGTGTTTATATTTTGAAAAATCTTAGAAATTTGAAAATTTTTAAAAATACAAAATTAAGTTTTACATTTTCTAATAATTTAATCGATTTTTAAGTTTCCAACCCTAATGAAGAAAATTATTTGGAAACATTTTTCGTTACATTTTAGTAATGTGTATCAATTAATCTTTCTCCTTATTAGTCTTTTAAGGTGTATACGCTTACTATTTTAGTTTATCTCATGGAATGATGTTTCTTTTGTTCATCTTGTTCTATGGTGAGCGATCTTGCTTGGTGACATTCTCCTACAAAAACAACAAAAATATTCCCAAATTTGACACATCTCCAATCTCACAAAAATGTAAGTTCACATAAAACCTTCAAATAATTGAGATAGTCCAAGAAAATACAAAAAGAAAAGAAAAAGAGTTTCTTTATCTTACTTTAATTTCAAGTGACAAAAAAAAGAGTCAAGTCTAATATTTCAAAATTTTCAAATCCTAAAAAATCCAATAAGAAAACGAATAGGATATATCTCGAAAAGAAAAGAAAATGAGAAAAATGAGAAAAACAAAAAGTTTGTTATATTTAAATAACTCACCTACATACTTATCCAAATTTCCAAATAAAGTAAGCTTCTTATTTGTCACCAATTGAGAAAGGGCGAAGGGAGGGACATTATGTTTCATTCCGATCTCTAACACCGTGTTAATTCGCTTCATTTTCACCGTGCACTCTAATTTACTTATGAAGGTTAAAAGTTAAGGGATGTGAAATAAAATTATGAAACTTGTTAAGTGTTTCTATTTCATCCTTTATGTTTTATTTGAATTTTAGAATTTAAATTATCGAATAAAGAGTTGTTTAGTTGCCTTGATGAGGGAGGTGACCTTAATTTTTTGTAGAATTTTGTGCCTAATGAATGGTTGTTTTGCAATTTTTGCAAGACCTTGTTTACCTTGCAAGGAGATACTTTATCTCATAAGTATTTCGTTGTGAGTTGAGGGGATGGAGTGGGCCCATTAATTGTCTCATATCAGCTATTATAATTCTATGTTTTATTTGAATAAATGCGTTTTTGTCTTAGTTTTTGAGCTTACTTGATGACGAGTAAGGTTTAAGTGTGGGGATATTTGATACGTATTGCTTTTGCACAATTTAACCCCTACTTTTATCCTTATTTTAGACTCGTTTATGTCTACTTTAATCGTTAAATAACTCATTTGACTATCTTTTTTATAATTTATTAGTTTTGTTATAATTATTGCAAATAATTGATATTATCGTTATATATCGAGAATGATTTACTGCGATTTGTCGTTTTAATTTTGCAGGAACCGAGTTCGTAAATAAAGAAAGAGAATAAATGGATTGCGGAGCAACCAAGACGGAGATCGAGACGGAAGACGAGTCAAAGCAAATCGAGGAAGGCGTTCCATGTAATACTTACTAGATTTCATGCCCGTGCGATGCACGAGTCTACGTTAATGTCATTTTCGTAATTTTCTTATAACAATTAACTTATAAAAATAAACTTTTGAAATTTTAAGACTATAATAAAATATACTCCGTAAACATATGTTACCAACCTTGTTGGGACTCAAGTTATATTTGATCTATATTATGACTTGAAAAATGATCCAAAGTACCTAAGAATTAAGCTCTCTAAGACAATGTTTTAGAAACTCAAAAGATTTTGGGTTGATCACCTCACCTTATGCTAATTGTTCGATATGAGGCAATTCTACTATTTATAGGTATTAGTATATTCACCACACATACATTATATTTCAATGTGAGATATATATCATACTAAGAATTACACAAAGTATATAAAAATAATATGAAATTCTATACTGTAATGATCTCGTTTTTTTTACCACGAATCTAATTATATTATTTTCATAATTAATACAAATTTTTAAGAGCTCTCTAAAACAATATTCTCTCCGTCTTAATCATTTGTTTGTCTATGATTAAAATACTCCTAAAAAAAAGGTAAACAAATGACCGGGAGTAAGGGAGTATTTGAGAGACTTAAACGACTTTGGGTTCATCTCTAAGTTTCAAGGACGACTCTTATTTATAATCGCGTGATCATCACAGCTTATGATATTTCTCCGATGTGGGACAATTATTCTATTTATACATAGTATATTCACCACACTTACATTACTTTTCAATTTGAGACAAATAACATACTCCCTCCTATTCACTCACTTCTTCCCTTCTTCCTTTTTGCACAAGAATTAAGAAAATGAATTTGGACCACACAAAACACACTACCCCACAAGAATTAATGAAATGAATTATAGGAACATCTCAGCTTATGATAATTTTCTGATGTGGGACAATTATACTATTTGTACGTAATATATTTACCACACTTGTATTATATTTCAATGTGAGATAAATAACTTATTAAGTAGTACACCATCAAAATTATTACTTATATTATACTTTCCTAAATTTTCTAAATTAAGTTTGATGATGTAAATTTCACTATTGTGGAGTTAATAATACAAAATTTGAAAGGTTCATTAAACCAATACTTAAGAGACTAAAATGACTTCTATTTATAATCATATTTATGATCACTCTACCTCATTATATTTTTCGATATGGGATAATTTTACAATTTACACTTAGTATATATATTTTTCACAAATACATTATTTTTCAATGTGAGATTAGTAACACATTAATTAGTTTATCATCAAAATTATTATTTATGCTAATTTTATAAATTAATTTTTAATGATGTGAATTTAACTATTGTGACTATTATAATTCCATTTTGTTTAAGAGCTCTCCAAAACAATAATTAAGAGATTTAAAAAATTATGGGTTTATACCTAAATTCAAGGATGACTCATATTTATAATCATAGGATCACCCTATGTTATAATAATTTTTCAATGTGGGACAATTTACAATTTATAGGTAATATATTCACCACACATACATTATTCTTCATTGTGGGACTAATAACTAACTAAGTAGTACACCATCTTTTTTCATATAATATTTATTTCTTACCTATTACTAAACTGTTATATTAATATTCGAATAATAAAAAAATATTTTAAATGTCATTTATTAAATTTTTAAAGTCATTTATTAACATAACTATAAAAAAAATAGTTTAAAAGCCCGTGCGATTATCATATTTATGATCACTCCACCTTATGATAATTTTTTAAAGTGGGACAAATTTTAATATTTATACGTAGTATATATTCACGAGACACCATACCTACATTGTTTTTTTCAATGTGGGACAAAAAACACATTAAATAGTTTACCATCAAAATTATTATTTATGATACTTTTCTAAATTAATTTTTAATGATGTAAATTTCACTATAGTGAAGATTATAATACAAATTTTAAGAGCCGTGTAAGAGAATATGTAAGAGGCTCAAAAGGTTTTGGGCTGAAACTTTAGTTCCAAATATGATTCCTATTTATAATTATAAGATCACCCACCTTATGATAATTTTCTGATGTGAGACAATTCTACTATTTATAGGTAATATATTCAGCACACCTACATTATTTTCAATGTTAGACAAATAATATACTAAAAATTACACCAAGTATGTGTAAATAATATGAGTTTCTATACTTTGCAGGTTTTTCTTTTCACCGCGAATCTAATTATATTATCTTCATAATTTTTTTTTACAGTACTTAAATTTTTTTAATAATACTTTTTAAAATTAATTTTTGATGATGTAAATTTAACAATTGTGAAGATAATAATGGACAAACTCTTAAGAGATCTCTAAGACAATACTTAAGAGACTTAAAAGATTTTTGTTATATAAGGTCCAAGAATGATTCCTATATTTAATCATAAGATCACCCACCTTATGTTAATTTTATGATGTGGGACAATTTTACTATTTATCCATAGTATATTAATCACATCTACAAACTTTTAAGAGATCTCTAAGCCAATATTTAAGAGAACAAAATTTTTGGGTTGATACATAAGGTTTAAGGAGGACTCCTATTTATAATCATAGGATTACCCACTTTATTATTTTTTCGATGTGGACAATTCTACTATTTATATGTAATATATTTAACACATCTACATTATTTTTCAATGTGGGATAAATAATAGTTATGAATTTTATTTCTATTTAAAGAGTTTCTAAAACGTTTGAAAAGTTGATAATATTATTAGGAAAATAATTAATTTAAAAAATATAATCAAAATTTAAGAGTTCAACCATAACTTGGAAAGTATATGTGAATTTAATTTTTATTTTAAGAGTTCCTATAAAGGTGGAGTCACTCACATGCCTCGAAAAAGCCTCTTTTATATAAATAAATAAATAAATATATAAATATATAAATATATATATATATATATATAATAATATATATATATATATATATATATATATATATATATATATTGATTTGAGCAAATTATCCAAGTCAAGGCTAAAATTGACCTTGACCAAATCCAACTCATTAGATACCATTCTAAAGTTCCGTTCTTTTGATCTGAATTTTGCTGAACTTATAGAAGCTGAAATTTTCTGAACTGTACTTATAGGAGCTGAACTTTTTTGAATTTAAGGAGCTGAACTGAACTAAACTTATAGGAACTGAACTAAACTTATAGGTAGAGCTGAGCAAAAATATACGCTACGGTTTTAGTATACGGATACGATACGGTATACGGTTTTAATTACACGGATTTTTGAGTACACGATACGAATTTCCGGATATACGATACAGGTTTTTAAAAAATCGTAACGGGTCTGGGTCGGGGAAAATCAAAATCGGGTATACGGTTTGACAGATTTTAATTACAAATAACAAAAAAAAAGTTGTATGTGAAACTTTGTTTTCGATTTTGACTATATGTGTGAAACTGTAACACCCGCAAATGTACCCTATTTTATTTTAATAATATTATATTATTATTAATTAGCGTAATTTTAGATTTAGAATAGAACTTAGTTTTCCGTGTCTAATTTAGTAAATCCGAGCCCGTAATCGGATTCTACTCGGAATTTCATGTAGGTAAGATTCACAACCTCATATTGGGCTCTCCTATTTTTTCACTCACTTGGCCCATATTATATTTCCACTCACACATCTCAGCAACATTTCCTCTCCTTCGCCCTCACCAAACCCCAAAACCCTAACCTCCATGCTCTCACCATTGTTGAACAACACAAAGCTTCGCACAACTCACTCATTCCTCACTTAAATCTCTTGATTTTTAGTCTAATCTTCCTCTTTTATCCTCCTCTACCTTGTTTGGTAATAAAGTTACCATCTTGTTCATTTTCGATTTTTCCATCTTTCTCAAGGATGAATTTTATTCATCTTTTGTGTCTTTGTGTAGGTGGAGACCTTCAAGATCCCGAAAAGGACTACTATCTAGTGGAGGAAGACTTAGAAGACGAGTGAAGATGCAAAAAGGTAACGGTGAAGGTTACTCGATATCTTTATGTGTTTTAGTTGTTAATTGTAGCATTTACTTGTGAAAGATGAGTTCTTATGTAGATAATAGTATAGATCTATGACTAGAATATATTTAATTGTTGAATTGCATCTTGTATGTGTCAATTTGATGGAAAATTGGTTGTGTTGATGATGAATTACCTTCTTGTTGCTTAAGCTTGTATTTAAGTATTGAATGATAACTTAATTATGCTTTTAATGTCATATGGAATGTTATGATGTTCATATGTTATGCTAAGCGGTGATTTATGATGGTTTATGTTGGTAATTACAAATGGGTAAGAACTTGTTTGGCTTAAACTTGAAATTTGGATGAATTTTGGCTTGAACCCTTGCGAATTTGACTAGGACCCGGACGGGTCCAGTCCAACCCGGACGGGTTTGAGCTCTAAACCCGAGCAGGACACTTCCAACCCGGACGGGTCGGGTCCAACCCGGACGGGACGGGTCGGGTCCAACCCGGACGGGTTGGGTCCGACCCTTTTTCGTAAAATGGTCATATCTTCTTCAATACTTGTCTGTTTGGGGCGTGTGACCTACCGTTGGAATCGTAAGAGGATAAGCTATCTCCTCCACTTAGAATTTCTGCATTTTCATGTCTAGAACTCTAGTTATGACCGTTTGAAGTGGACCTTTGTTTTAGTTAGTTTCCAAACTTGTTATTTTGAGATGAGATCTATGTTTCTTATTCATTATACTTCTTAAACTTGGTCTAATGCTTATGTAATCACGTATTGTCTCGTTTTCATCATTGTTACATTTATATTATGTTTTATCACATGTTTGGTGACGGTTTTTAGTATGTTCTCCCCTTAGGTCGCTTTTGCCTTATGTAATGATTTGAGCACTACTCGTTGGGTGCTTTGAACTCTCATTTCCCGGCTACACCTTCATACTCGTTAGACTGGAATGTCGGAGCGATGGGGGTGTATCCTTAATGCTTGTATGCATGTTTAGTGGGGATATGACGACGTTGTTAGGAGGTGAACGCAATGCGTTGATCGACCCGACCGTCAAATGTTGTATCCTTGCGAGGTGGTGGCATTGCATGTAGCGTACTAGCTTGACTTTTTACTATAGATCTCTTTCCACCTCTTTCGTGTGGTTTAACCGAAATTGGGGTACTCGACGTCCTTTGTGTTGATCGAGTCTTGGATGTGTGCACGTCTATCCACATGTCGAATCGGGTACACGTCTTGTCCCGAGAGTCTGGCCAGGTTTAGACTAGGACCGTACTATTATTGTAGTCCTACCGAGAGGATTAGAGTCTTGTGTGTGCGAAACATCTTATCATACACGGTTCCGGGGAACGTCTTACCCCGTGGACATGTTTGTCTAGGTCATGAGTATACGAAACATCTTATCGTATACGGTTCAGGGAAACGTCTTATCCCGGGGACTTCCATTGACTTGTCTTGCTATTGTACATGATGCTAGTGCGTGTCATTTACCGTGAGAGTTATGTTACTATATTCGTATGTTTGGATGGATGTTTATATGTCGATTACTTTTGACCGTTCGATGATTGAATTGGTTTGTATGTCGAGTCTCTACCTCATCAAGTATATGCCACTAACGGTGAGATGTAAGCCCTAGTGTGTATATAGTTGCCTAAGGGTATCTTTCCCGAGTCGGTTCATAATCTGATGCTTACTGTTTGGTATTCCATATGCCTATATCATATTATATTGAAATGCATGTTTGTACTTCACGTGACTCACTTGTATATATATGTTTCGACATGTTAGTTACCGTTTATGTATGTTTACTTGTGATATGGCTGGGAGAAGCCGGAGTTATTCCCTACTGACTGTGGCGTTCATATTTTATGATTGTATAGGTTGCTTGGCTGAATCTTTTCCTGTTTTTGGGTTCGGGGGTGAGCTAGTGGGCGTTGGCCTTGACGATTCACCCATAGACGTTCTTAGCTAGTTTACTAGACATCTTTTATGTTTTGACTACGTTTTGAGAGAATATGTCTCCTTGTAGTATTTTATACTTTAGTTTGTATTTTTGACATTCCTCGTACTTTTCCTTTGGCATGTAAAACGTTTCGAAAATCTCGTATTTTCCGCTATTTAAATCGCATGCTTGCTATGTTTTATTTCTGCTATCTCGAAGGTTGTCACAGAAACTTTGTTCACCGATCATTTTATGTGAAACTTGTAATATACGCAACTCACTTTATGAGTGACAAATTTGTGTGTGAAACTTTACAAGTTTGTATTTTTATAATTACTACTGACTTTGCAAGTAATTGTGTTTTGTAATAATGATCCTAATACATTATATAAGCATCTTAGACAATGGTCGTTAATAATGTTGTGGACTCGAATTCCAGGTTTAAGCATTATTAATTAAACCGGATCCGGGTATCTGGTTTTTGGGTACCCGGTTTAACCGGGTATACGAAAAGCGGGTACCCGGTTAAACCGGGTCGTATCCGGGTTCTAATTTTTTGCCTTCCAAAAACCAGGTACCCGATACAGTTATTAAAACTGTATCGCGTACCCAATTTTGCTCACCCCTACTTATAGGAGTTGAACTTATAGAAATAAAACTTTTATGAACTGAACTTATGGAAGCTGAAATTTTCTGAACATAATTTATACAATCTGAATTTAACTTATATTAATTTAACTTAACTTTATTAATATTATTATTATCTTTACTTCTTAAGGATATTATTGGCAAAAAACAATATATGATGTAAAACACAAAATAAGATAATACAATTTTCTGTTTATACACATTATGTTATTCACTTATTACATCTTTTTTTAATCATCTATTTTCATTTTATCCTTTTCCTCATCTCTTTCTTCTTCATCTCCATCTTCCTTGCAAAATATTTGTCATAATAAATATAGCTGTACATTTAACCCAAAGAATAGTGTTATTTACAAAATTTTGGTGCTTACTGCTTAATATGAGTCTTCATTTTCATAGCTATAAAATTATCACAATTTAATTTGAAGGCATAAATTAATAAATGATATATAACTAAGTAATTTAACAATAAAAAACGTGAAACACTCTAATATATGAAAAGACAACTCATATAATAGCATTAAATGAATAACTTGTTTCATATAAAAAAGTCGATCGTCTTATTTTATAAAACATGTTAATTTTAATTAATAAGATATTAACAAGTCTAACATAAATAATTTAATAAAAGTAAGTTAAAAGTTTCCGAACTGAACTGAACTTAATTTTGCTGAACTTAGAGGAGATGAACTGAACTAAACTTATAAGAGCTAAACTAAACTGAACTTAATTTTGCTGATCTTTTCTGAACTGAACTTAATTTTGATGATCTATTCTGAACTGAACTTATAGGATCGGAACTGAACTTAAAGGAGGTGAATTTAACTCCAAACGAACGGGACCTAAGTCCTTATATAACATCAATAATAAGTTAATAACCCATTTTTCTTTCAATTGGTCTCATTGAAGACGACGCATATCCATCTTCATTGAAGACGAGATAGATCTTCTCTCATAAGGAGACAAGTGGGAGGGCAAGTAGAAATCCATTTAGATCCCCACTTGCCTCCTTGTGAAAAGAGATCTGACCCGTCTTCAATGAATACGGATATGCGTCGTCTTCAATGAGAATTTGTGTTTTTCTTTCAGTAGCAGTACCAATCAAATTAAATCCTTTACCATCTCCACCTCATCGTCCACCATTGTAGCCACTCGGCTGAGGACCCATTCGTCGTGGAGCCCAAAAACAATTGAATTAAACCCGGTTCAGCCACAACACCACCATCCGTCATGGTACCACCATAACTACTGATAAGTCATATTTATATACATGTTTATGTCTCTCCTTAGTCACTTTAATGACGGTTTTTAGTGCCTAAATGAGCGATTAAATGCTATAATTGCTAGAATGTCGATATTGTCGCCTTTTGGTGTATTAATGCAGATTGGAAGCATTTGCGGAACAATTGAATGATAATGAACACCGCGGAGTCGATGGGCACGAAGATCGAGAAGTGGGAAGATGGAGAGAAGAGAAGATATGAGAATTCCATAGTCACTCGATCGAGTATGGGAAAACTCGATCGAGTCGCGAGAAGAGAAGCCTAGTGCAGATCAAGAATACTTGATCGAGTATATGCAAACTCGATCGAGTCGCAAGCATAATACTCGATCGAGTATCCCCAAGAATTCGATTTTTCCTAAAATTCATTAATATCGGATTATTGTGTAATATAAATAGAAAACTCGTACCTTATTATTTCCTAGGCTCTATTATCATATAAACACTTTAGAAACCCTAATTTTATTAGCTTTCTACTAGATTAATTCATCAAGGCTATTTCCTTTAGTTCAAACTTGTAATCGGTATTTTTACTAATCTTCTTTCGTTAGTTATTATTAGATCGTTAGTTGTTCTTTGTTCAATCTTTTATTCATTGTTAATCATGTTTATCCTATTTATCATTGCTATTATTTACATTGTTATGAGTAGCTAAATTCCTATCTAGGGTTGAAAGGGGATCTAGGATTGTTAGAAGGGGTAGCTTAATTGATTGAATTGCAATTGCATGGTTATCGTTTTAAACCTAGTTAATTGATTACTGGCAGGATAAACTAACTAGTTTCGCAAATTAGGATTTCCACCGACATGGTTAAGACTAAAATAGGCTACGATAATTGAATAGAACTCGTTTAATGATAGCGATCACATGTTAAATTGTAGATCTAAAGGGCATAATTGAATCGATCGATTTTGTGACCTTAGATAACTTTATTGCATGTTAATTGATAATCTCTCTACCCCTAATAATAATTCTAGTGAACCTGAGATCCTAGAGTTTTAATCTTATTGAATTCATCCTTTATTATTATTGTTATTGCAATTAGTTTAGAAACCAAAACCAAACCTTCAAGAATTTGTTACCTTAATTAAGACGAACTTAGTTATAGCAAATAGATTATTACCGCCTCCATGTGGATTCGATACCTTACTTATCACTGACTATTAGTAAGTATTGAGTTAGGATTTATTTTGATTTAGGGAACGCGTATTTGCCTTTATCAACTACCATGTGTTGACAGCCACGACAACTCGACAAGCAGCCTGTTCCGACGCAACAAAACTAGTGGCGACCAATTCAACCACTACGAGCCACCCACCACTTGAACCACCTTCAAGCACCACAATACCAGCGCTCTTGTTTGATCTCACAACCCGAAACCGGAGCTCGTCAACTAAATCATCATCTCCAACGTGGAGCAACTAGAAGCTCCGACAACACCGAGCACCACCATTTGCTCTTGTCCTTCTACTCCATTCTCGATTCCTGTATCTCCACCGTACAACTCGCTCAATTGAATTAAACCTGGTTCAGTCTGGCACCTCCTTCGCGGGCCAGGACAAAAATCAGCCTCCTGCACCTCGTCTTACAGCCGCTCCGACAAAAATCAGGTGGTGCGAACAATTTGTTATATTTTAATCAAATATTCATAAATGATTGGAATGGAGGAAGTATTGTACTCCGTATTACTATAAAGAGGGGGATATCTATGCAAGTCAAGAGGGAGGAGGGGGAGTTGGGTATGCAAGACAAACAATTGGTAGATTAAGATCGAAAAATAGGAACCCTCCACTCATATTCCCCCTACTTTGATATTTTTAATTAGTTTAGATTTAGTCTTTATTTTACCAGAAGTTCAAATCTTTTGTAACAAGTATTCAAGATCCGTCCTTCATTGCTCTATTTATTTCAAGTATGGTATCAATTTCTCATCTTTCTGTTCCCTTATTGTCATTAGTTCAAGTCCTTAATTATTAATTTTATCAAAGTTTGTAACTTTGTTGTTCTTATCATGTTTACCATCATGTTTAAGTTAATGAGTAGTTTTAGGGGTGTTTGGTTGGGGGGGGGGGGGGGGGGGGTTGGAATGGAATGGAATGGATTTGATCCATTCTAGTGTTTGGTTGGGGCATTTTGGAATGGAATTAGAATCCTTAATCCATTACAACCCCCTCTAATCTCATACCCAAGTTCTACCTCAAGATTCAAAATCCAATCCATAATCTTTGACATTCTATTCCATTTCAAAGTTGAACCAAACAATATAGAGCAAGCATGGGATATAGAATCCAATCCGTAGTGGTATGAAATTCCATACCATTCCATTCCTTCCCTTCGAACCAAAATTATTATCCATGTTTAATATTATCCATGTTTCAGTAGACTCTATCTAGGCTAAAATTATTTTGGTTACGATTAGGGATGTCAATGAGGCGGGGTGGGTGCGGAGGATGAGTAACCCGCATCCGCGAACTATAAAACGTATCCACACCCGCCCCACGACCCATGCTGGTTGAACTTTTCAAACCCGCACCCGCCCCACGGGGACCCGCTAATCCGCCAAATTACCTTTCTCCTCATAATTTTTTTTAAAAAACAAATCATGAATCTAAACATATTACGTTTCTTACGACTTATACAAATAGTAGCCGGAAAGTGGTATGAAATAAATTCACATTCAATTAACTTGTACATAAGCTACCAAACAAGTCTATTTTATTAGTTAAGCCTTTATCTTTTCAAAATAATCATTTTTTTGTAAAATTTAACTTAGTTAGATGTATACTATAGGTGAGTTGGAGATCATTAAGGCGGATATAAGCAGGGTGGGGACATGCGAGGCTGGTGGTGGGGCGGGGTAGGTCTCATGTGATACCCGCACCCGCCCCACGACCCGCGACAAATGTCAATTTTGATACCCGCCCCCGCCCTCGCGCCACCTCCCGTCAAATCATTACCCGCACCCGCCCCAAGTGGGGTGGGTGTGGGGCGAGACCCACCCTATTGACATCCCTAGTTACGATGAACTAAAAATTGGTTCAGTAAATTAAATGTGGATGAACTATCGAAGGATAAAGATAGAGATGGGTAAACAATTAAACAGAGACAGAGAGATAGTCCCTCCCATCAAAACCAAAGGTAACATTAGCGTTTCCGTAGTCAAACTTCAAAAATTTTGACCCAAAATATCATCAAAACTATGAAACTTTGGAAGACGGAACTTATATATATATAGCTTTGTTATTAAAAAGTGATATAGTGTCATTTCACCCTCATTTTCCACCCCTTTTTATCTCATTTTGCCTGCCTTTAACGCTCCCTAAGAGCGTTTCTACGTGTTTTACCTTCTTTTAGCATATTTATCGCTTTAATCGTGTTTTTGTAGGTAAGCTGCCACCTGAGGCGATTTCTACCTAATTTTGATCGACAAAGAAGAAGGTGGATCAATCGGAGGACCCACGACACACCTTATGGGGCCCCTACTCGACGCGCCAAAGCCCTCCCGAGTCAAGGCAAGCGAAAATGGGAAGGAAGCAACGAAGTCAAGCAAGGGAAGAATGAGAAGGAGCACTTCACGGGCGTGAAAGGTATCTCACGGTCGTGAGATGCCTTTTCAAGAGTGAGGATTTTCGAGCAATTCAGCTCACGGCCGTGAAACACAGTTCACGGTCGTGAAAGAGCTGTCACGGTCGTGACTTAATCGTTATTGAAGGACTTGCTACTGCCACATATCTCACGACCGTGACTTGCAATTTCATGGTCGTGAGACACCTTTCACAGTCGTTGAACACCTTTCACGGTCGTGACCTTGCCAGCCCATTTTGTTAACCTATAAATAAGCCCTATTGTGTAATTAGAGGGTTGACAGGGTTGTCGCATACCCTAATCAAAGATAAATAACCCAGACTAGGCTAACAACAAATTAATGTAATTAGGGAAGTAAGGGGTCGATCTCGGGGAGACGGGAGATACTTGTGAATAGTTATGGTTAGAACTCTACCTTGTACGATTGGCAAATGTTTGTCACTAATTAATAAACACTATAATAAAATTGATAACAATGCAATAAAGAAAAGGATCTAGGGATCGAGGTTCACATGCTAATCAATTTAAAAGCAAAGTTGATTACGGGTTTAGAAAAATCATAGTTGTCCAAGTCTTTAAATGGTATATTCCTTTCGGATTCATACCGACTTTTTAACGGGTCCTAACGTCTTCTCAGCCTTGCTAGGTCATTAAACTATTCTTGCCAGTCCTTTAATTTTCATCTCGACTCTCGCCCTTGAGACGGAAATTGACAAGTACAAACAATTGTTTATGGCCATTAAACAACGTCTATCACGAGATTCAAGCAAGAAATAGAGATAACAAAGAACGATTCTACCGGAATCAATTTATACTTATAAATTAATTAGTCATGTTAACCCTTCCCCTAGAACAAAGATTACTTATGCATGATTAACAATGAAAGGGAAACTAAGATTATAAAACTAAGAATGGTAAACATGATAAAGGAAATACTAAAAGAAAATGAAACTATAATGTAAACACGAGAATAAAGATTACCGGAAAGGATGAGCAAAGATCGAAATGAAATAAGAACTTGAATAGGAAATGCAAACCCGGAAACTTGAGTTCCAATTACAAGTAGAACCATACAATTGAAGAAAACTTAGAACTAAACTAAACTAAACTAAACTAGAGAAAACTAAAACTAAACTAAACTAAGAAAGATGAGAGAAAGAAGAAAAACTAAACTAAAGAGAGAAGTGTTTTTTGTACATGTAGTTGTTGTGAAATTGTGTATGATGCATAGGCTATTTATAGGGTTGAGAGGCTGCCCAAATGCGTCCCGATTCATACCCTAGACAACCTAATAAAGCACTCCATTAAGGCTTGGTAGAAGAAGAGCCAAGAAGCATTCATCAGCAGACATACACGATCGGGTATGTGGCAAATCCGATCGGGTATGTAACCCTGATGGATCTTCTTTCGTCTCTTCCAATTTCTTCTTTGGGCACGCGTTTCTATGCCTTGGTCTTGGTCAATGCAACACGTAATTGGGCTTGGGCTAGTCTTCCTTTGACTTGGGTTGATGTTTTTCCTTTGAGAAACAAAGTTAAAGTCCAAGATGAGTCCACTTGAGGAAGGATGTAGCGAATCGTAATCCAATCATGAAATTGCTATCATCGGTTCCTCGTAAACTTGTATTCTAGTGCTTTTGCTCCATAAAGTAGGAAAATATAGCAAAATCGCTTCATTTCCTATAAAACGAGACAAAGCACGCAAAACAACTAGAATAGTAATATTAGCTCGTTAATCACTTAACAAAGTGCATAAATCATATAGAAATCGAGCCAAAACGGGGGATAAATTAGTACAAAATATCGCTTATCAAGGGTACGAAATCCTAGATCTGAAACTCTTATAGAATTAGTACTTAATCTTTCATTAATCTTTCATAATTAAGCTTATTAGTTGGTTAATTAGCAATTGAGACTTGGTTTAGTGTTGGAACTTGTTTTGTATTCAAAGATTTGTGACAAAATATTGGTTATTATATCAAAGTTCTCACCTTTTTCTAAGTTGGTATAATCTCTTTACTTAATCTTGCCTTTAATTAAGTTTTCCTTTCAATCCTTGTTAATTATTTATTGTTAATTAGAAGATGTTTATTGTTGTTGATTCGTTTATGCAATCCTTAGTTAATATTGAATTTCCTTTGAATATGAGTGAGTAGTAACCTTGCTAGGGTTATGTGGGGGATTATGGGTTCTAGTATGAGTTAATGTGATATTTGTTGGGGTTAATTGTTGATTATTGTCTTGTCTCCATCCTATGCTTATAACATGTTTGATGAAATGCCTATGTAAGTTTGAATGATTCTCTCGCTCATTTCAAATACCATAAGATCGAAAGTCGTGGTTTTTCGTAGAACCGCTAGTTTGGCAAACCGTATCTAGTGACATGATAGCTAGTTAGAGTCGGTTTGAAGGGAAATCGTAAGATCAAAAGCCTCAATTCACTTTCCTAGACTAGACGACCCTTAAACTATATTAAGCCCGACGTTTTCACTCAACCCATACCACCCATATGAACCCACTCACCGTGGTTTTCTCTCTCACTCCCTCCGATCCAGACCAATGGTAACACTTACCATAAACGGACGATCCACACCAATGGTAACATACCTTATTTGGCACACAATATTACTATGTTATCCTTATTCCCATTTGATATTTACACAAAATGCCATTATATGGCCTACCTATCAACCCCACAATTAAACTCATAATTACATACCCCCACCTACTTTTCCCTTTTTACCCCTCCTTTTTCCACCTTTTCTTAAATACTCCAAATTCCACCATGTTACCATTGGTGTGGATCAGAGGGAGTATTTGATAAAAATCCAATCTTTATTGCTTTAGACTTTATTTGTTGTTTTTATTTGCCTTTAATTATTTTTATGTAGTTTAGTTAACAAACCCAAACCCAAATTACATTGTGACTTTGCAAGAGACTTAGTAGACTATTAGGTCGATATTAGACACCAACCGTCCCTGAAACCGACACTCTTACCACACCGCTTATTACTACATCAAAAAGTCTTTCATGAAAATTTCTTTTTCGTACAAAACCATTGCGTATAAATGAAGAAAAATACGGTCAAAGTACCGACTCGAAGACCACTCAAAAGCAAATGTTACCTTTGCTTTAGATGAGAGGGAGTATTAAGGGCATCCATTGCAGTGAACAAATTAGTCTTCACTTGGAGAGATAAGATCTTCACATGGTCCACTATAGTGAAGATTAGTCTTCAATTTTGTGAAGAAAAAGAAACCATATTCTGATATGTGAAGACATTCACATTTCATTTGGTGGCCCCAAAAATTCAAATTTTCTTACATGGAATTGAAAGCATTCAAACAAAGTGTGTACATGCCCATTTTATTCTCTCCCAACGGTCCATTTTTGATAATAACAATTATTTGGCATCTTTTTTTTTTTCTCAAAAATGTTATTTTCAATGTACCAAAAAAAATGATAATATCTCCTCCTCAATAAATAGAATGTAATTTTCATATATTTTCACACACAATTCCTTCTTCTCTTCTTCCCTTTTATATATCTCCTTCTATAATATATACTTCTATATTTCATAATTATGGATCCTAATTCATATAATGATCCAAATGAGTTCAGTTAAAAATACTCGATGATTTCTTTCGATTTCATCAACAAAATTCACAAAACCCAAATCAAATGTCCCAAAACTCAGCTCCTGTGTCCCGAAATCCAAATCAAATGTCCCAAAACTCATCTCAAATGGCCAGGAACTTAGATCAAATGACTTAATTAAATTTCCCAAAATCACTTTTTACCAACTTCACAATATTCTGAAAATGTTTATCGTCAACCACAACATTTTCAATCTACCCCAGAGTTGTATCCACGACATTCTGCTCAGGTTTCAAATACAATAAATGAGGAGGGGAAAGAGGAGGAGGAAGACTAACATGATGAGGTAGAAGAGGTCGGAGAAGTTCAATTGTCAAAGAAAAAATAAATAATCACTGCTTGGACTGCTGCAGAAGATGAGGCTCTTATATCATCATTAATGAGGCTCTCTATAGACAACATAATTGGAACAAATAAGAAAATCACTCATCTTTGGGGTAGAGTAAAGGAATTATTTGATGAAGCAGCTCGAGCTAACCCTTTTCAATTTAATGTACGAAATGTAGGAATGTTTACTTGTCGCTTTCATAGAATATCAGCTGGAATTATGAAATGGATCGGGTGTTATGATGAAGCTGCAAGGAGAAAGTCGAGTGGAATGAATGAAGAACATGTCATTCAAGAGGCTCATAAAATTCATGCCAATGCCAAACATGGCAATTTTCAGTTTGAACGTTCTTGGATCTTGCTTAAAAAATATAGAAAGTGGGAAAGCATGATATCTGGGTATGCAAAAGAGTCCAACAAGAATGTTCCGTTAGAAGAAAGTTCAGCTGGTAGCGGTAAGCGATGTTTCGAACATATTACAGCAAGTGAAACTGTAGAAGGGTCTGTTGCTAATAAGGGTCCTATCACTACAAAACGAACTCGGGAAACTTACGGCTTTTCTGACGGAAAAAAAATTCCGTCAGTGATTTCGGCAAACTGACGAAAAAATATTACTGACGGATTAACCGTCAGTGGAAAATGGCGCGTTGACTAAGTCGAAGGCGGCAAAATTAACTGACGGTCATTGACGGAAAAACCGTCAGTAATATACAATACCGTCGGAAATTACGTCAGTACATAATAATAACACTAGTCAAACACAGCCCCACTCAAACAACTATCTGACGGAAAACCGTCACTCATATTTAATACTGGCGGAAATTCCGTCAATAAAGTCAAACTAAGTTTGACTTTACTGACGGAATTTCCGCCAGTACATAATAATAAACCAGTCCAATAAAGAACCCAGCCAAACAGCCTTCTGACGGAAATTCCGTTAGTAAGCATTTCGACATTTCGGGAACCTGACAGAATTTTCGTAAGGATTCTTCTGTTTATGTAAAAATCACACGACAAACTCTGTCATTCCCAAATCAATTTTTCCCCAAAACCTAACCCCCAAATCGATTTAATCCGATGCCATCCTACTCCGACTACCATTTTCCGACCACCACATCCTTGGTAAGTTTATTTAACTCCTTCATTCTCTCTCTTTTCTCCTTTTGTTATTTAATATGTTCCTTATTAGTTTGTTTGTTGTAGATTCGACGACCACCACTAGCTACCTCCGACCGTCGACCGTCGCTGCTTGTCGCCGCCTTGTTTGCTTGTTTTGATCCTTAGGTAATATATTTCTCCCTCCGTCTTAATCATTTGTTTGTCTTTAATTGACGTAGGATAGTAGCCATTATTATTTTTGATGATGAAATTATTGTTGTTGTTAGTTTATAATTAGTGTTAATAGTTAACTTGATTGTCTTTAATTGATTTAAGATAGTAGCAAATTATTTGCTTAATCATGTTCAATTGAGCTAATTTAAATGTTAGTAGCTAATTATTACATGTGTTGTGGATGTTAAAATTATTACATGTGTTGATATTGACTTAGTACCCGTTCAAAAATTATTAATGAGGAAAGAGTTCGGTAACAATTTCTTTAATGTTCTATGAATGCATATGTTAAGTAAATATTTATTCAACATTGTGTATTTAGAGAACAAAGGGGAATTGCTGCCGAATTTTTTCCTCATTAATAAATCGCAAGTGGTGTTTGGTAGCGACTTGAAACGTAGATTGACGGGTTTAGGTTTGAGTGATAAGGACCCAATTGAAGAAAATTAATTTTACTTGTTGACAATTATGTTGATGGGTTTAGGTTGTATTTAGTCAAAATACAATTAATCAAATTTGAATCTTTGCATTGTAACTCAAAACGTTTGCTCATGGTTTTTATATATTGAACTACCTAACAATTCCCATTGTATAAAGCTTTTACTTATGGCAGGTGGGTTTATAAACCGGGTCATAGGTAACACTAGTCGATCTCGTCATGCCGATGAGGAGGAGAACGAGGAGGACGCGGCCTCGGATGACCACGAGTAGGAGTAGGAGTAGGAGCAGGAGCAGGAGTAGGAGCAGGTTACGATGCCAACTACGCTGCAAGAGGGGACGCGGGTTATTCTGTCTCGCAATCCTGACATAGGCCATTGGTAAGTGTTTCACATATAGAAAACTTTTATTATAGCTAACTTTATTTTATTATAACTTTTAGGCTAACTTTTATTATAACTTTTATTATCGCGTTAGTTCTAATATGTATCTTTTTCAGGTGGGATGACAAGCCGATCAAACAATACTTTACTTGGTCTTTCATTCGTACCATCGGCCGGGAGTACTTCACCAAATGGAGTGAAGCGAGCCATTACCAGCGTATGCAGATGTACGAATACTTTCAAGTATATTTTATCACGGTTCTAGCTTTTACTAAAAAGTAATTGTTTTCATTCAAAACGTGATGATGTACAATTTTAGCAATTACTAACAAGTTGTTTATGATGAAATAGATTCATGTGAACTCGGTCGATCCGAATTACGACCCAAAGCCCGAATGGCCGAAACAGGTCCCGAGGCGGATTACCTCACTTGTTGGTGGCCTCAAATATAACAAAAAAAGGCAGGATTGGGTGCCTGAATCTTGGTGGGAAACCATTAGAAAAAGGGTTGAAATCGATCCCAAATTTGCCAAGAAGTCCAACGTAAACAAGGTATATAGACGGTCGGTTGGCGAGAAAGCTTTGGGCACCCATACTCTAGGCCGAAAGAGTTGTTCCGATGCATTTAAAGAATTGGTAAGTTCTTTATTTTTTCCTTCACAGGATTAATATTGCCGATATATCACTTAATGTTTTTATACTAGTTTCAGGTTGATTCTACGACGTACAAGTTGTTTGAGAAGACAAAGAAAAACAAGAAGGGCGAGTGGGTTAATCCTAGAGCTGCTCAGACAAACGTAAGTTTGTCTAATTATTACTAAGGAGTTTTTTTATATCCAACTTTAATACTATTTATTAGCTTTGTTTTGTTTTTATCACAATGTTTTTAATCATACTACTTTTTTTTGTTCAGGAAGCTTATACCGAAGAGATGAGTCAGCCAACGCCAACTAGCGAGACCCCGGACGAGTTCCATGCATGCATACTATAAAGCTGCAAATGGATTCGATAAGAAGTCGAGGCTATTCGGGATCGGAAACAAGGGAAAGAAGTGTGATATGATCCACCTTGAAATAAAAGTGCACGCGCATCTTTCTCCTACAATCCTACTGATTACACTCGATTCACAAGTGAAAATGCTTAAATGAAGGAGAAATTGAGTGCACTTACGAATGAACGAGAAAATGAGCGAGCTGCCCGACTTGCCATTGAAGCACAAGTACGGGCCAATCAACAACAAATGGAGATCAAGCCGAGCAAATGGCCTCCATGCAAGCGGCGTTGATGGCGTTTCTTCCCCCGGGCTCGTGCCATTTCCCTCCTCCACGTCCAAGAGACGACAACGCGGACGACGGGCACGACTTTAGACGGGGTTCCGTTACCCCCTTAGGTTAGTAATTTATCATCTACTTAAGTTAGTGGTTATGTCAAAGACATTAGTTTTGTCTAAGTTAGTGAATCGGTTGAATTTGTAAGTTTGTAATAAAGTTGTATGAATTTGTTTAACTCTTTATGTAATGGAATTTTTTTTCCAATTCTCATCGATCTTCCGCCTTATTTTTGTTGCCTTTTGTTGATTCCCGCTCATGCGGTCGACGTGAGTATGAATTACCGCTTTGCGGTTGACGAATGTATTTTTTGTATTGCAGGTTTTGTTGAAATTTTCACCGTTTAAAACAATGCAATATACGCATTGTGGCTGGACATCAGGCTGTTAATTCCAGCCACCGCTACATTGACCACTGGCGGAAATTCCGCCAGTAAGGTCAATATTATCTTGACTTTAATGACGGAATTTCCGTCACTAAGGTCAATATCATCTTGACTTTACGGACGGAAATTCCGTCAGTAAAGTCAAGATGATATTGACTTTGACCTTAAACTGTTCGACGAATCATCCGTCAGTAAACCGTCAGTAAATGTTTTTACTGATGGAAAATCCGTCAGAAGTCAAATTTTTGTTACCATTTGAAGTGACGCACGTTACTGACGGAATTTCCGTCAGTAATTGACTTTACTGACGGAATTTTGGTGTTTCTGACGGATTTTTTCCGTCAGTTTCCCGAGTTCGTTTTGTATTGTATGGGTATAAAAAAATAAATAAGAGAAATAAAGGGCAAGCCGAAATTGCGGCATGTATTGAAAGTTATCTAGAACAAACTATCCAAGGTTTTACTGAAAAAAGAGAGAGGGAAGTTCAACTACAAGAGGAAAGAATAGGATTACAAAGGAAGAAAGAAGAGAGACGAGAACGACAGTTGGTGGCAGATCTACGAAGGTTTGAGATCGAGGAACGAGGTTTGAAGATCACTATTCTAACACCTCTACTTTCCAGGTCCAATATTACTCCTGCATATGAGGAATGAAAAAGGACCTTGCTTAGAGATCTCGGCCTTTAATTATTTATCTAAATGATTGTATTTGGTTATCTATGTTTTTTTAATGTTGTTTGTGTTTAGATTGAACTTCATTGTATTTGGATTCATGTATTTTAGTTTGGTTTTAATTTGAAGAGTGTTTCAATTGCATTTCATTTTCTTTCATGCCTTTAAAAAGCATGTATAATTAATTCAATGTCAAGACTTAAGTCACGTCAATATCATGTTGATTAGTCACTTCAATATCACATAGTATAGTCACTTCACTGTCATACTGTATAGTCAACCCGATGTCAGAAAGTATAGTCACTTCAATGTCATATTGTATAGTCAATCCGATGTCAAAAAGTATAGTCACTTCAATGTCATAATGTATAGTCAATCCGATGTCAAATTATATAGGCACTTCTATGCCCATCGATTTAATGATTATGTGGTTCTATATAAGACCACACCTCTCAAAATAATGAGACACCTCTTCATCTATTTCTCAATCTTTCAAGTATCTTAAAAAAATGTCATCTTCTTCATCATCTTCAGCTTCTTTGGATAATGAATCTGAATCAAAATCGGGTAACTAATACTGCTATTGAGTATCTCATCATTCGTGCGATACCAAATCAAATTCCACAAAATGTGACTCATACCCGAACGTATTACGAACGTAATCGTGAAGTAGGTCACAATCAACTCTTCAATGATAATTTTGACTACAAACCAGCTTCAACGCCATTTGACCACAACGTGACTTTATCGAAAAACACTGATGAGCCTGTAAGACACCTAGAATATGCTAAGGTCATAGGTTGTCTTATGTATGCTATGACATGTACAAGACATGAT
The DNA here is from genome assembly GCA_022085475.1 of Heliosperma pusillum. NCBI lineage: Eukaryota > Viridiplantae > Streptophyta > Magnoliopsida > Caryophyllales > Caryophyllaceae > Heliosperma > Heliosperma pusillum. Next base: position 369 of record JAIUZE010011196.1, on the reverse strand, counting down.
GTAACAACCCGAAAAGTACCCTATTTTTCTAGTAAAATATCTTACGGATACTTTTCAGCCTGTTTAAGTTTTAAAGTGGAAATTATTGTTTCCAGTTGAATTTTAAAATTCCGAGTTCGTATTTGGAATTTCTGAGAGATTTCATGAAAATCCCGTTTTTAGTCATCTTTGACTTTTCTTGACTTTTAAGTCGTCTTTGACTTTTCTTGACTTTTTAAAGTCGTCATTGACTTTTCTTGACTTTTAAGTCGTCATAAACTTTCTTGACTTTTAAGTCATCTTTGACTTTTCTCGACTTTTAAGTCGACTTTGACTTTCGTTGACTTTTTCCCGACTCGCCTTATAAGTTTGAAGACCGAAATTTTATTT
>JAIUZE010011195.1:0-22385 GCA_022085475.1 Heliosperma pusillum | reverse complement strand
CGTCTTTCTGCGAGGCTCGGTAGATCATATGACGTAAACGGGTCTTCATGGCGTATTCCCAAGATTTCCTTACCATATCTGTAGGGCGAGGATCGAAAGAAACCCTTTGCTGTCATGATTAAAAACATAAAGTTAGGAAAATATTAAGTGAATAAATAAAAAAATAAAAAATCAATAACAAAGATAAATTGAGAAAAACAAATTTAAATAGATATAATTATAATATTTTAAATAATTATACCTCAAACCAGTTCCACCAAGACGACCGCACAGTATTTGACGCCTCTTTCCAATTTGGCGCATGCTCCTTGTACCCGCAGATTATGGTCTCCGAGATCAGTTTAACCACATCTGCGTCACTGAACCTGAAATTAATAATCATAGTTAAATACATACATTATATATAAATATTATGATTTTTTAATAATCATAATTATGATTAAACAATTAAAGTAAAAGTGAACTAGTCTTACCATACACCTGTTTCCTCATCCGGATCGAGGCGGACTCTGCGAGTAGTAGTATCCACCTGTGGCGGTGGCACGTTCCTGTCATTCACTTGTTCATTCTCATCCTCCTGCGCTCTGTTTCCTACATTACTACAACTACCTCTTCTTCGTCCTCCGCCCGCCATATAGAGAAAAACTAAACTATTCAAAGTTGTCATGAATTAACAAACATGTATGTACAATTAAATGACAAGAAACTATATATTGGTATTAATAAATAATAAAAACTATAAATTGTTTTAAAAACGACCACACATATAGAAAAAGTAGTTTCAACTAATATAAGAATTAGAAATAATCTTATTCATCATCACTACTTAAATATTGGTTTTCGGAAATGTTGTATTTAAAAAGGGAGTCTATAAAATCTTCTTCTTCCTCTTTATCTTCCTCTTTATCTTCCTCTTTATCTTCCTCTTTATCTTCTGCTCCGTCTTCCTTCCGCTTCTGCTCATCCTCCTTCTCCTCCTCTTCTACCTTCTCCTCATTATTGTCCTCTACTTGAGCGTCTTCTTCCTCCTCCTCTATAATTTCATTATCATCTGCCACTTCAATTATTGATAGTAGTGTCTCACTACTAATAACATCTTCTTGAAACGCAGATTCGACAATAGGTGCATCAACATGCGATCTGGCTTTAGTTTTGAATACTGCTGACCACTTATCTTTATCTCTTTTGATATTTGGATAAGAAGTATAATAAACTTGTTCAACTTGATAAGCCAACACAAATGGATCATATTTCGGAAATTTTCTGCTTCGATTAACATCCACAAGTTTATAATCCTTATGTATTTGCATTCCTTTTTCAGAATTATCTATCCAATCACATTTGAATAAAATAACATTATATGTAGTTTCAATCCAATCCATGTAGTTTCAACTCGTGTTTATCAACACATCTACTCAGATCTGAAGCATAACCGTCCGGAAATCTCAAATTGGATATCCAATCATACAACACCTTCTTCTGTTCTTTATTCAAAATGAATGAATCCATTTTTCGCTGTTTGTGGGGTAAACTTTGTCTTGTTTTTCACATTCATCACCGTGTGAATCAGTTGCTCGAAAAAGTTTTTCTCGATATGCATTACATCAAGGTTATGACGAATTAATAGTGTTCTCCAATAAGGAAGTTCCCAAAAAATGCTTTGTTTCCACCACCCAACTCGAGAATCTTTTAACGAGTCCAATTCAGCTTCACTTGCATCCACAATTTTGAGAAAATGCTTCACACAATCCCACACTTCTTCACCCGGTAATCTCGTAGCAGCAAAATCTTTCTCTACCCGTCCTTTTCAAAAATTAACTTTATCTTTGCGGAAAACATGATCAGGTTGTAAAAACTATCTATGACAATCAAACCAACTCCATTTTCTACTTTTATAAAGCCAAAACGACTTAGTCTCCTTCTCCATACAATATGGACACGCATGTTCACCAGCAGTTGTGTAACAACCCGTAATTTGAAAGACGGAAATTATATTTGAAAAATAATAAATTTATTTTATTTTAATTTATTAAGATTTATTTGAATTTATGATAATTTAATATAATTATTTTGATTTTATTCGGAATTAAAGAGAAGGTTTTACGGTTTAACCCCGAACGTCATTTAACTATTCCCGAGTCAACTTAAGTCCCGAAACAAACCCGAAACCCGACTCTTGCATGAGTCACACGCCCATGTCACCTTTTTCCACTCATATTAGATCTTTTGAGTACTTTAACTAAACTAATACAAACATCTAAGATATTTGTAACTTTATCGATCCGTCAACTTAAACTCCGCAAATCGCTTAAAAACAGACCCGGTTTCTTCTATAATCACACGGCTCCCTCCTCCTCTCTTAGGACTAGATATTTTCTTTCTTTTGATTACAATAACATAATATCTAAATAATATCTAGATATTTGATTAAATTAACTTAATATCTAATAATATCTAAACAATTACCATAATATGATTATAAAACCCGAGTCAATCTAGTAACAACAATTTCAAAACCCGACTCATTATTTCCCTATATTTACACGGCACCCACTCCACTCTTCTTCACTACTTATCTTTTCATTTTACATTAAATCAACTTAATATCTAATTAATACTTTCTTTAATATAATCATAATCGTTCTTCGTGTTCTTGATCGTTCTTGATCGTTCTTGAGCAAAATCGTCACAAAACCTTCGTTACTTGGGCAAATCCGTCCTAACTTATATTTCTAGAGTCTCCTCTCCGCTCTTCATCTCCGTGTACGTTTTATTTCCAATTCCGACAAAATCGTTTTCAACACTTTAATTGTTGAAATCAAGTTTTTATTCTAATAATGTTATTCTTGTCATTTCTTATAGGAGAAGATTATGAAGACGAGTTTGGTGACTCGTATATTTTAGAAGAAGACTAGTAGACGGGTTTCTTAGTTCTTATTTTGGTGCTACTTGATTTTGTGCTAGCTAAGGTAACGATTCCGAGTGACTCGACGAATTAATGTTACATACTTTTGTTTTTGTTTATGTTATTGTTATTTACGGTTTTAAGTAGTAACATAATAAGAAGTTATGATTATTATGTTGTATGAATTTTTAACATGTTTAGTGTTCTTGACATATTTGGATGATTTGTTCATAATTATAATTTTAGTATGAATGATGGTTGAATTGGTTGTTAAAAATGGATGTTGTTAATTAAAACATGTTAGAAATAAATTTGGATTGTTGATTTGTTTTGGCCGTGTATGGTGGCTGTTTAGGGTGGCTGAAAACCGACCCAAACCAGGCCGGTTCAGCCCATTTCGGGCCGGTCCAGGCCGGTTCAGACCCGGTCTGGGTTGGTCCGGGTATTGGTCTTTGGGTTGTGTCGATACTTGATTGTTTTGTTGTTGTTTTGACGGGTTTTAAATATGTTAAGCATGCGGGAAATATTAAGAAACGGTTTTTAGAAAAGTCGACCAAAACAACCCAAACCAGGCCCGTGGGCCCAGTCCAGGCCCGGTTTATTCTCGGCCCAAAACAGGCCGTGGGTCCTCCCTTTGGACTTGTGACGGTTTTTGAGTTTATTGTTATTTTATCGTGTTTTGTAATATTTAGCAAGTGGGAAATTCTAATAAGTAAATTATTTAATTAAAAGGTTTTCATAATATTATTATTTCTCACATGTTAGAAATTATAATATGAGATTGTAGTTTAATATGATATCCTTTAAGTCAAGCGGCTTTCGTAAGATTTAATAATTCACATGTTAGAAGTTGGAATAAAATAGCATGAAATGAATATGAGGATTTTATGTTCAAGTCTAAATGGTAAAGACTCTGTTTCTAGCCGGTTTGACCAAACGGGTTTGGTCAAACTAAGATCTAGTCAGCCCCGTTTTGACTGATGACCCGTCGCTGGACTCGGGTCGGGGATTTGTCTTCAAGTAAGGTTTTATTTAATTATTGAATTAGCCTTAGTAGATATGAGGCGATATGATATTTGAATATTATTTATATGTAATTAGTCACATGATAGGATGTTTTTCCCGTGACTGTTTGATTATATGGTTGGTGTCGTGTTGACTAAGTACCCATAGAGAATTATGAGTATATGGCGTCTTGACCATTCTAATTCTAAATGAGTATCTTGGAACATGACATGGATAGGCCTTACTATCTTTAACGAGTATATGTTCACCGCTTGATAGCTTTTGTGTCCCGGCTTGGTGGGTTTATATCCAAGTCGGGGCATGGCGCCTAATTGTTTCCACTTTGGGAATGGAGCCAGCTTAAGTACTAGCCAACTCTGCTTAGGGGGTCGCCTAGTAGAGATTCTCATGTACTTTTGGTCATGGGACGGGGAATGGAATAGCTGTTGTCGCTAGGTCTGATCAGTCTAGGACTAGGATGTTTTCCTACCTTTTGGTATAGCCTCGAGTTACAGAAGTCGACTATTGACGGTCCTAATAACTTATGCCTGTTTCTAGACGTATTGGTCTTTCATGTTTGATGATTCTATGAATCTTAGAAGGTGAGATGCAAGCCGGCTAAGGTTGATAGAGTTTGGATTACCGGTTGTTAACTAATTCACATGATATCTTGTATGATTAGGGTTTGAGTGTATCAGGGCCATGTTTTAAATGTAACCTCTGAGCCAGCATACCAACTTCCCTACCTCGTGGTATAGATTGTTAACGGATTCACATGATAGCTTGCATGAGTAGCTTATCCTTCATATGCTAGGTTATATGTTAGTTAATTGTTTCATAACATGAAAAGCATATCATATATGTTAAGGTTTTGTATTTTCCATATACATTGCTTTTATGTTATTCATGTTTTATTAAACTCGACATTTCGTGGCTGGGAGAACGCGGAGTTACTCCCCACTGACTGTGGCTTCCGTGTTTATATTTAATGCGGTTGGCAGGTTTGTGATGCATACTTTGGGTACATTGACGAGCTAGCGAGCGAAGTATTTACCTTGGACCTATATTCGGTTCTTAGGATTGTATATTATTATACACTCCTTTTATTTCAGTATTTATACGGGAGATATGTCTCCCGTCTTGTATAATTCTTATGTAAAATATTAGTTTCCTTTTTGTATGAACCTTTTTATTTATGACACCTTTGTTATGATGAATATATTTAATAGTAGGTTCCGGTTTTAAAAGTTACCGATTTTCACTAAAGTGAACCTATTAGAAACGTATTCTCATCTTTTATTTATTTAAATTACTTGTTTTATTTTTCCGCAAATTTGAGGGTGTCACTTTGGTATCAGAGCTATTTTGCTCCCGACGCACGTTTGTGTACCTGTATAAATAACTTGACCTTAAGAAAATAAGAAACTTTTGAGATCGAATGGTAGGATGGGTAGATTATGAATTTATGTTGTAGTCCTCTTTGGTGCTTGCGTAAATGATAAGTACTGAATCTGTGTTTTAATTTTGCAAGATGCCCTCCGAGAGTTGACAACGCGATCCTAGCAGCTCTTACTATTATTATTCAGAATCAACAAAATCAACAAAATCAACAGCAGAATCCTATTCCTAATCCTCCTCCTGACCGTGAGAGACACGGGAGTTATACATGGGTTGCTTCACAACTATCTAGGAGTCAAGCCAAAACCTATGGTGGTGAAGTAGATCCCATTCAGCTTTCGGAATGGATACGAGAAATGGAGAAGAACTTTTCTCTATATGATGTTCTTGAAACGGATAAAGTCCGTCTTGTTTCCCACTTCTTAGTGAAGGAAGCTGATCAGTGGTGGTCACTTTCTGGCCCTACTTCTAAGTTGGAACCCAATTTTGGTTGGACTCGTTTCCGTGAGCTATTGGAGGCGAGGTTCTACCCGGATGAATTGAGGCAGCAGAAACTGAAGGAATTCATGGACTTCAAACAAGGAGTTCTCTCAGTTCAGGAGTTCACAACCAAGTTCAACGAGTTGGCTCATTATGCCACTCGGCTTATTTTAAGAGAGGAAGACAAGGCGTTCTTTTACCTGGGAAAGCTTTCTCCTCAGGTGAAGGGCAAGATCAGTAGGAGTGCTACTTCCTTTGTCTCTATCTACAACGATGCTATATGGGCAGAGAGTTCGATCCGCGAGATTGCCGACGAGGCTCGTGCCTCTTATGTTGCTCCTAATGCCTTTGGTAAGAGACCGTTGTATCCTACTTCTCGACCTTCCTTTCCCTCCTCTTACCCAGACAAGAGGAGGAATTTTCAGAGTGGACAAGCAACTCAGAGAAACCGTCCATTCTTCCCGAGCAACAACAACGATCTTAAGGGTCGTATCTGTTTTGGGTGCAAGATGCATGTGCATCCCGGTGTTGGCTGCTTCAACAAGCCATTTGTGTGCTTTATTTGTCAAAAACCGGGACACAAGGCTAATGTATGTCCTGATAGGAAGAAGACAGCTTCTGCACCAGCTACTTCTGGGAGACCGAAGGGTCGAATTTTTATTATGAGCCGCGCTGAGGCCGATGCTCAACCAGACATTGTGACTGATATGTTTTCAATTTATGAAATACCGTGTTTAATTTTAATTGATACGGGAGCTTCTTTGTCCTTTATTTCGATGAGACTGTCCGATAAATTACCTCTCAAAGCTTCAGTTGGAGAAAGTACTCCTATATCTTTACCGTCCGGAGATGTGTTTTCATGCTCTTATCTTCATTCGGACATTCCTATATCCATAAATGGATCTACTTTTCCGGCAAATCTTCTTCGATTCCCTCTGGAAGAGTTCGATATCATTCTGGGCATGGATTGGTTATCTACTTATCATGCTCGATTTGAATGCCGTGATCAAAAGATTATTCTTAAAAGTCCTTTGGGTACTCGTATATCTTATCAAGGAGTTAGAAAGCAAGCTAGTGTGAAGTTAATCTCAGCTATGAAAATGATGAGTGTTTTGAAGAAGGGCCATCAAGCGTTTCTATGTGTAGTGACTACTTCTGATTCTTCTCTTCCTTCTTTGAAGGATGTTCCTATTGTTTGTGAATATCCAGATATTTTTCCCGATGAATTACCCGGGATTCCTCCTGAAAGAGATGTTGAATTTTCCATTGATCTAGTTCCTGGAACTGGACCAATTGCTAAAGCTCCTTATCGTATTTCTCCTTCCGAATTGAAAGAGTTGAGAATCCAACTTGATGATTTGATTGAGAAAGGCTTCATTAGGCCTAGTGCTTCTCCTTGGGGTGCGCCCGTGCTCTTTGTCAAAAAGAAAGACGGTTCTATGCGAATGTGCATTGATTATCGTGAGTTGAACCGTGTCACAATCAAAAACAAATATCCTCTTCCACGTATTAATGATCTCTTTGACCAGTTACGTGGTGCTTCAACTTTTTCAAAGATTGATCTTAGATCGGGTTATCATCAAATTCCCGTTCGGGAAGCCGATATTCCCAAGACTGCTTTTAGCTCGAGGTATGGTCATTTCGAATTTAACGTGATGCCATTCGGTTTGACTAACGCTCCAGCAATATTCATGGATCAGATGAATCGTACCTTCAGGGAGTACCTTGATAAATGTGTTGTGGTATTCATTGATGATATTTTGATCTTTTCTAAATCTGAGGAAGAACATGCTGATCACCTTCGAATCATTTTGGGTGTTCTTCGACGCCAAAAATGGTATGCTAAGTTCTCCAAATGTGAATTCTGGTTGCCCGAGGTATCTTTCCTTGGTCATGTCATTTCAAAAGACGGTGTTATGGTCGATCCAGCTAAGATTGAGGCCGTGGTGGAATGGAACAGTCCAAAAAATGTGTCCGAGATTCGGAGTTTCCTTGGTTTAGCGGGTTATTACCGTCGGTTTGTGAAAGATTTCTCTAAGTTAGCAAGACCGATGACTCAATTGCTAAAGAAGGAAGCAAAGTATATCTGGACCGATGAATGTGAAAATGCCTTCTTGGAATTAAAGAAGAGATTGACTACCGCATCGGTGTTGACTTTACCAGATGATGAAGCTGATTATGATGTCTATTGTGATGCTTCTAAGCATGGTTTGGGATGTGTCTTAATGCAGAATAGAAAAGTCATTGCATATGCTTCTCGACAACTCAGGGTTCATGAAGTGAACTACCCGACTCATGATCTTGAGTTAGCAGCTGTGGTGCATGCATTGAACACTTGGAGACACTATCTTATTGGAGTTCATTGTCGAATCTATACCGATCATAAAAGCTTGAGGTGCATCTTTACTCAGAAGGAGTTGAATATGAGACAGAGAAGATGGTTAGAGTTAGTGAATGATTATGATGCCGAGTTGATTTACCATGAAGGAAAGGCAAATGTTGTGGCAGATGCATTGAGTAGAAAGACAAGTCATTCATTGAATGCTCTTAGTACTTTACCCGATGAACTGGTAAAAGAATTTCAGAAGCTTAAGATACAGTTTGTTGGGAAAGGATTCGATTATCTTGGTGCTTTGACTGCGGAACCCGATTTCTATCGAGAGATTCGTACTTATCTACCAGAGGATGATACTTTCATAGCCATACGAGCAAAAATCTTACTTGGGCAAGCTAAGGATTGTGTGGTGGATAATGATGGCTACCTTCGTTACCATGGTAGAATGTATGTTCCGAGAAGTGCCGAGTTGAGAAAGAGAATACTTGATGAAGCTCACCTTTCTCCTTATTCTATTCATCCTGACGGTGACAAAATGTATAAAGATTTGAGACCACAGTTTTGGTGGCCTAGGATGAAGATTGAAGTAAAGGAGTATGTTAGTAAATGTCTTACTTGTCAGAAGGTGAAGATCGAACATCAAAGACCCGGAGGTTTGCTACAACCTTTGGAAATTCCTCTTTGGAAATGGGAGTCTATTTCTATGGACTTCGTGATGGCTTTACCTAAAACTTCTAGTGGAAAGGATGCCATCTAGGTTATTGTAGACCGTCTAACCAAGTGTGCCAGATTTGTGCCTATCAAAGAAACTTCGAGGATAGACGTCTTAGCTGGTGCCTATGTGAAAGAGATAGTATGCTACCATGGAGTTCCTAAAGATATAGTTTCAGATCGTGATCCGAGATTCTGTTCCCGATTCTGGACGGCTTTACAAGAAGCCATGGGTAGTAAATTGTCGATGAGCACAACATTTCATGCCGCTACTGATGGTCAGACCGAGAGGACGATCCAAACTTTGGAAGATCTTCTCCGAGCTTGTGCCTTAGACTTTCACGTTTCTTGGGAGAAATGTTTGCCTCTGGTTGAATTTTCTTATAACAACAGTTACCATGCTTCTATCAAGATGTCTGATGCGTGTCGTTATACACCAAAAATAAAACCTAAGTCAACTAACTAAGAAGATAGCGGAAGTAGGGTCGATCTCCACAGGGAGGAAACTAATTAACTGAAATCTAATTCTTCCAGTAACAATCTATGGGGGTTTGAAAAGGTTTATACTAAACTAAAGAAGATTAAAGAAAAAGAAATAAAGATAGAGAAAGAATATGCTAGGATTCGGTCTACTGAAGTATCGGCATCTACAGGCTAACTAAGTCAGTCAATCTTTTAATGAGAAGAGCAATGGTTTTCTCCTCTCGGTCTCAAACCGCCCTAGGGATTTTCCTAATTAACTCTCGTCCTCTTAGGAGTCACCTATCAATTCTAAGCAAGCCTTCCCTTCCAATCTCTCGATCCAGGTCGCGGTTAACTACCTAGTCTAGTCTCCTGCGTGCACTCATTCGACTAAACCTCAATTAAATTGCAAAGATTGATTCTCACGACTAGCTAAACTAATCTATCCTAACATGCCTTTACTACAGTTTCCCTCATCCCAACATACAAGAGAATTAGCTACTCATGTTATGAACTATGCTAACAAAGACGATTAAATATATGACATAAGACATAATAAAACCGTAATTAACAAGCATGAACAATAACGCAGCAGTAATTAAGAAAGAGAAACAGTAATTAAGACTAAGATTAAGAAAGAGAGAAAAGAAGAAAGGAGTTTACAATCTTAGCAAATCCGGCGTAAAGAACAAATCCTACGTCGATAAACCCGAATGCAAACCAAAGATAAAGTTTAGAAAACTAAAGGAAGATTAAAGCTAATAATTCCGAACCCTAAGGGTTCAGAATCCTAATGATTCTCCATCTCAAAACTGACGACAATTAGAGTCTTATATAGGCATAACACGACTCTCTAACCCTAATTAAGCTATGGACTTAAGGCCCATGATAGATTCTACTCGATCGAGGGAAATAATCACTCGATCGAGGACTTTATTCTAGGAAATCACTCGATCGAGTAACAATTCTACTCGATCGAGCAACTTTTCAGCAGCTTCTACTCGATTGAGCACAGGACAGCTCGATCGAGCAACTTTTCTCTTCAACTTTCCTCGATCGACCAAATATATAATCGATCGAGGTCTTTTGGCCTATCGTGCAGTGTTGGACATGGCTTTGGACTTGATTGCGAGCGGTTTCACGCTTTCCCATGCAAGAGCTTCTGTTCCGTTCCTTCCATTCTCCTAAATGCATGCAAAGTGGACTGTTTCGGCTCGGTTTTTGCTACTACACAGCTTGTACCTACAAAATGGTAATGAAAGTACAAAGTAGCCAAATAGGGGCATATAGCGATATAATATCACTCAAATGACATAGAAATGCGTGCATAAATGGACTAGAAAGTCTATATAAAATACACGCATCAAACTTCCCCAAACTAAAGCTTTGCTTGTCCTCAAGCAAACTAAATGCAGCTATATGGAACAAAATAAACCTAGGGGAATGGAGTAAGTCTCAGAGCTAGCAATAAGTCAATGTTAAACAGTTTAATGCACTCATTCAATCATTACAAAGCTTAATACGAAAGTGAACGAATTTATACAATCTTGGAAATAAATTAGATTTTCGACCTTGCAAGACTCAACCAAATTCAGACTCTCACGGGTCACTCTTCTCTTATCAAGCAAATGGCAAGTAAATATGTATGAGAAAGAGAGAAGAAAATATAGCCACTCACCTAGACTACGACCGACACAACATGCATTGCTAACTAATATGAAAGATGATTCAAGCACCGTACACACGCATAACCACCGTTCAAGGACAATCACGTGCCGAACATTTGCAAAAGTATGGATATGTGAGGCTAATTGGTAAGAAGGGGCAAAATAATTAATGGAAATGTGAGGCTAAATAGCCAAGCTAGTTCCTAACAAGACCGCAATAGAACTCGTTCCATTCTTCCAACTATAAAAAACTAAGCTCGATGCCTTAACAAATCTAGGCATAAACAACACAAATCCCAAATAACACCTCAACAAAATAATGATAAGCACAGGAGGTGTAAACAACAAAAACTTCAGCCAATTATTTTTTCTCAATATATATTTTCATTTTTTTCTTTTCTTTTCTATTCTTTTTCTTTTCTTGGATGACTGAGGAAAACCACTCGATCGAGTAGAATTAGTCACTCGATCGAGGCACATAAACACAAAATCTGCTCGATCGAGTTAAACAACTGCTCGATCGAGGCACTAATCAACACTTCTCTTCTTCTTCTCGCAAATACCCACTCCAATCAATGAAAAGAGCCAAAACTGACACAACTGTAAAATATACCTCGACTACTAAACTAGCTCGGCAAAGGTAGGCTCAGTTTAGGATGTAGTTAAGGGCAACAGGCAGATATGGCTTTATGTGGAGTTAATGGGGTAAAATGAGGAAAAGGGAGATGCAAATATTCTCAAAACACGTAATACCGACCACGAACCCAATGCGTGAAGGCAATAAGAAATCAAAATTCATATACAAGCAAATGACACGAGATGTGGGGAGTAACTACTCTCATTCCTAGATGAACTGGTCATGGATGTCACCCGTTATAGGCTCTAAAACTCAGAAAATATAAGTAGTTTGCCAAAAAGTTGAGTCAAGTCTAATAATAAAATTTAAATTCCAAGACAAAATTCAATAGTTCACTATTTCGATTTTAGTAAATAACTCAAGAAAGGTGCAAAAAATAGCAAAAAATAAACTTGTAGTGCAATTTCATCATGAACAAGACTCCAATCCGACTCGACTATTTGCAAAAATAAACGTGATATTTTCGATTTTTTCAAAAAAATTCTAATTAACATGAATTGTAAATGTGAATGCAATACAAATGTAAATGCAGACGCAAAAGGATGTAAAACACTTCCCCAAACCAAAACAGACAATGTCCTCATTGGCTATAGCACAACAGCATATAAGGGAGAGGGAAAAAAACAACCTAATTCATGTTCCTAATGAATGAAAAATAAATAAATAATGGAAAAACAATGAACAGAAAAACTCACAAGACAAGAGCTTCCCCAAACCAGCATCAAACTGGGGAGCTAACATCACCGTCTCCCATCAGTTGCCTCTGTCCACAATTAATTTGGATACTAACCCGAATTGCAGGTAAGATTCTGCAGAAAAAGCGAAAGGTGAAGGCGAAAGGGGAATTGGGAACGAGTAAATTTAAAGGGGATCAAAGACTTCTCTAGAATAGGTAGATTAGTTTGCTCGATCGAGTAGATATTGTACTCGATCGAGGACTTTTGTCAGGCAGGACCGCTCGATCGAGTAGTCTGGTTTACTCGATCGAGTGGTATTCTTTTGATGACCCTCAGTTTACTCGATCGACTGGTTTGAATTCCCCAAGTCCTTCGACTTTTAACAATTGGTTTCCGCTTCTTTTCCTGCAAAAACAATACAAACCGATACCCAAAGAAATACCAAAAGATAGTCTAGCAGGAAAAATAAATTGTCTAAACTACGGATTATCACGTAATAGTCTAATTGTCTAATTGAAAACGCAAAAGATTGTTTTTACAAGTTGCACGGGGTTGCAAACCCGGCTAGTAACCAAATAGTTCCGTGACAAGGCCACCGTCAGGCCTTTGACTTGCGGAAGTACCCTCAGCTGTGGTAATTTCTGACTTCTTTTTCCACAATCCCTGGGGTATACGTGCAGCGGTGGGCTCTGAGTGACTAACAATGTTAGGCATCTTCGCTGTCACGGTAGTCTCAACAGTCGAATCTTCCATGAAAATAAAACTGTCGAAGACGGAATCAAGAGTACTCAAGTCTTCCTCCTGAAGAGTCTTATCTATCCTTCTCTACCTGCGCATACACAACTAGAGAGAAAAGATAAGAACAGTCTTAAGGAATTAGAAATTCCTTAAGACGAGACAGAAATAAATAACAGAAAATTAAATTGCCTCCCCGGCAACAGCGCCAAAATTTGATGCGTGTCGTTATACACCAAAAATAAAACCTAAGTCTACTAACTAAGAAGATAGCGGAAGTAGGGTCGATCTCCACAGGGAGGAAACTAATTAACTGAAATCTAATTCTGCCAGTAACAATTTATGGGGGTTTGAAAAGGTTTATACTAAACTAAAAAGATTAAAGGAAGAGAAATAAAGATAGAGAAAGAATATGCTAGGATTCGGTCTACTGAAGTATCGGCATCTACAGGCTAACTAAGTCAGTCAATCTTTTAATGAGAAGAGCAATGGTTTTCTCCTCTCGGTCTCAAACCGCCCTAGGGATTTTCCTAATTAACTCTCGTCCTCTTAGGAGTCACCTATCAATTCTAAGCAAGCCTTCCCTTCCAATCTCTCGATCCAGGTCGCGGTTAACTACCTAGTCTAGTCTCCTGCGTGCACTCATTCGACTAAACCTCAATTAAATTGCAAAGATTGATTCTCACGACTAGCTAAACTAATCTATCCTAACATGCCTTTACTACAGTTTCCCTCATCCCAACATACAAGAGAATTAGCTACTCATGTTATGAACTATGCTAACAAAGACGATTAAATATATGACATAAGACATAATAAAACCGTAATTAAGAAGCATGAACAATAACGCAGCAGTAATTAAGAAAGAGAAACAGTAATTAAGACTAAGATTAAGAAAGAGAGAAAAGAAGAAAGGAGTTTACAATCTTAGCAAATCCGGCGTAAAGAACAAATCCTACGTCGATAAACCCGAATGCAAACCAAAGATAAAGTTTAGAAACTAATGGAAGATTAGAGCTAATAATTCCGAACCCTAAGGGTTCAGAATCCTAATGATTCTGAATAATGAAAACTGACGACAAATAAGAGTTTATATAATGCAAAATACTACTCTAACCCTAGTTAAGCTATGGACTTAAGGCCCGTGATAGATTCTACTCGATCGAGGGAAATAACCACTCGATCGAGGATTTTATTCTAGGAAATCACTCGATCGAGTAACAATTCTACTCGATCGAGCAACTTTTCAGCAGCTACTTACTCGATCGAGCACAGGACAGCTCGATCGAGCAACTATTCTCTTCCACGCTCCTCGATCGACCATATATATAATCGATCGAGGTCTTTTGGCCTATCGTGCAGTGTTGGACATGGCTTTGGACTTGATTGCGAGCGGTTTCACGCTTTCCCATGCAAGAGCTTCTGTTCCGTTCCTTCCATTCTCCTAAATGCATGCAAAGTGGACTGTTTCGGCTCGGTTTTTGCTACTACACAGCTTGTACCTACAAAATGGTAATGAAAGTACAAAGTAGCCAAATAGGGGCATATAGCGATATAATATCACTCAAATGACATAGAAATGCGTGCATAAATGGACTAGAAAGTCTATATAAAATACACGCATCAATGTCACCGTACGAGGCTTTATACGGTAGGAAGTGCCGTAGTCCGGTTTGTTGGGATCAAGTCCAGGATGATCATATGTTGAGTCCCGACATAGTGACCGAAACGATTGATCAAGTTCAAGTCATTCGTGAGCGAATGAAAGCCGCTCAGGATAGACAGAAATCCTATGCTGATGTCCGTCGTCGACCACTTGAATTTGATGTTGATGACCGTGTATTCCTTAAAGTGTCACCGATGAAAGGAGTGAAACGGTTTGGAGTGAAGGGAAAGTTGAGTCCTAAATATATTGGACCGTTTCGGGTGCTTAAGAGAGTTGGTCCCGTTGCTTATCGTTTGGAATTACCTCCGAACTTGAGTAAAGTTCATGATGTGTTCCATGTTTCTCAATTGAAGAAGTATATTAGTGATCCGAGTCATATTATTCAAGAAGAAGTGTTGGACTTGGAACCTAATTTGGCTTTGGAAGAAAGGCCGATTCGTATACTTGAAAGGGCTAACAAGCAACTCAGAAACAAAGTGGTTCCCTTAGTTCGTGTTCTTTGGCGTTGTGGAAACGTTGAATCAGAAACTTGGGAACCCGAAGCTAAAATGTTAGCTAAATATCCCGAGCTCTTTGCTTGAGGTAAATTTCCTTCCTTCTTTCCTCTTTCTATTCGATTTATTCTTTCGAATATTCCGTTCCTTCTATCGAATATCATCTCTTATAGATAAATTATTTGAAGCTTTAGTTAGGAATTTTAGGCATAGATAGTAGAGTTATTACCTTTACTATAAAATTTTTGAACTAAAAGCTTTTGGAAATGTTTGATGATTTCAAGTATTTTACCGTCAAGGAGTGTTGAGACTCGTTATTGGAGACGTTCGATAACTAGTTTTCTCATTTGTTGATGCGAAAATGTATCTTTTAAGTCATTGACTTGGGACGTCGATGTTCTTAACAGCTGACGAGAACCTTCCGCCCCATTGATAAGACCCTGTGTTTTTATTACAAATATATTTTTAAAAGTTTTGAAATAGACCTACATATATGTTACATTCCTTCTTCTAAGTTTCGAGGACGAAACTTTTTAAAAGGAGGGGTGATTGTAACAACCCGTAATTTGAAAGACTGAAATTATATTTGAAAAATAATAAATTTATTTTATTTTAATTTATTAAGATTTATTTGAATTTATGATAATTTAATATAATTATTTTGAATTTATTTGGAATTAAAGAATAGGTTTTACGGTTTAACCCCGAACGTCATTTAACTATTCCCGAGTCAACCTAAGTCCCGAAACAAACCCGAAACCCGACTCTTGCATGAGTCACACGCCCCATGTCACCTTTTTCCACTCATATTAGATCTTTTGATTACTTTAACTAAACTAATACAAATATCTAAGATATTTGTAACTTTATCGATCCGTCAACTTAAACTCCGCAAATCGCTTAAAAACAGACCCGGTTTCTCCTATAATCACACGGCTCCCTCCTCCTCTCTTAGGACTAGATATTTTCTTTCTTTTGATTACAATAACATAATATCTAAATAATATCTAGATATTTGATTAAATTAACTTAATATCTAATAATATCTAAACAATTACCATAATATGATTATAAAACCCGAGTCAATCCCGTAACAACAATTTCAAAACCCGACTCATTGTTTCCCTATATTTACACGGCACCCACTCCCCCACTTACTCACTAGTTATCTTCTTATTTTACATTAAATCAACTTAATACCTTTTAAATACTTTCTTTAATATAATCATAATCGTTCTTCGTGTTCTTGATCGTTCTTGATCGTTCTTGAGCAAAATCGTCACAAAACCTTTGTTACTTGGTCAAATCCGTCCTAACTTATATTTCTAGAGTCTCCTCTCCGCTCTTCATCTCCATGTACGTTTTATTTTCAATTCCGACAAAATCGTTTTCAACACTTTAATTGTTGAAATCAAGTTTTTATTCTAATAATGTTATTCTTGTCATTTCTTATAGGAGAAGATTATGAAGACGAGTTTGGTGACTCGTATATTTTAGAAGAAGACTAGTAGACGGGTTTCTTAGTTCTTATTTTGGTGCTACTTGATTTTGTGCTAGCTAAGGTAACGATTCCGAGTGACTCGACGAATTAATGTTACATACTTTTGTTTTTGTTTATGTTATTGTTATTTACGGTTTTGAGTAGTAACATGATAAGAAGTTATGAATATTATGTTGTATGAATTTTTAACATGTTTAGTGTTCTTGACATATTTGGATGATTTGTTCATAATTATAATTTTAGTATGAATGATGGTTGAATTAGTTGTTAAAAATGGATGTTGTTAATTAAAACATGTTAGAAATAAATTTGGATTGTTGATTTGTTTTGGCCGTGTATGGTGGCTGTTTAGGGTGGCTGTTTAGGGTGGCTGAAAACCGACCCAAACCAGGCCGGTTCAGCCCAGTTCAGGCCGGTCCAGGCCGGTTCATACCCGGTCTGGGTTGGTCCGGGTATTGGTCTTTGGGTTGTGTCGATACTTGATTGTTTTGTTGTTGTTTTGACGGGTTTTAAATATGTTAAGCATGCGGGAAATATTAAGAAACGGTTTTTAGAAAAGTCGACCAAAACAGCCCAAACCAGGCCCGTGGGCCCAGTCCAGGCCCGGTTTGTTCTCGGCCCAAAACAGGCCGTGAGTCCTCTCTTTGGACTTGTGACGGTTTTTGAGTTTATTGTTATTTTATCGTGTTTTGTAATATTTAGCAAGTGGGAAATTCTAATAAGTAAATTATTTAATTAAAAGGTTTTCATAATATTATTATTTCTCACATGTTAGAAATTATAATATGAGATTGTAGTTTAATATGATATCCTTTAAGTCAAGCGGGTTTCGTAAGATTTAATAATTCACATGTTAGAAGTTGGAATAAAATAGCATGAAATGAATATGAGGATTTTATGTTCAAGTCTAAATGGTAAAGACTCTGTTTCTAGCCGGTTTGACCAAACGGGTTTGGTCAAACTAAGATCTAGTCAGCCCCGTTTTGACTGATGACCCGTCGCGGGACTCGGGTCGGGGATTTGTCTTCAAGTAAGGTTTATTTAATGAATGAATGAGCCTTAGTAGATATGAGGCGATATGATATTTGAATATGATTTATATGCAATTAGTCACATGATAGGAAGTTTTTCCCGTGACTGTTTAATTGTGTGATATATGTCGTGTTGACTAAGTACCCATAGAGAATTATGAGTATATGGCGTCTTGACCATTCTAATTCTAAATGAGTATCTTGGACCATGACATGGATAGGCCTTACTATCTTTAACGAGTATATGTTCACTTGTTGATAGCTTTTGTGTGCCGGCTTGGTGGGTTTATATCCAAGCCGGGGCATGGCTGCCTAATTGCTTCCACTTTGGGAATGGAGCCAGCTTAAGTACTAGCCAACTCTGCTTAGGGGGTCGCCTAGTAGAGATTCTCATGTACTTTTGGTCATGGGATGGGGAATGGAATAGCTGTTGTAGCTAGGTCTGATCAGTCTCGGACTAGGATGTTTTCCTACCTTGTGGTATAGCCTCGAGTTACAGAAGTCGACTATCGATGGTCCTAAGAACTTATGCCTGTTTGTAGACGTATTGGTCTTTCATGTTTGTATGATTCTATGAATCTTAGAAGGTGAGATGCAAGCCGGCTAAGGTTGATAGAGTTTGGATTACCGGTTGTTAACTAATTCACATGATATCTTGTATGATTAGGGTTTGAGTGTATCATGGCCATGTTTTAAATGTAACCTCTGAGCTAGCATACCAACTTCCCTACCTCGTGGTATAGATTGTTAACGGATTCATATGATAGCTTGCATGAGTAGCTTATCCTTCATATGCTGGGTTATATGTTAGTTATTTGTTTCATAACATGAAAAGCATACCGTATATGTTAAAGCCTTGTATTTTCCATATACATCTCTTTTATGTTATTCATGTTTTATTAAACTCGACATTTCGTGGCTGGGAGAACTCGGAGTTACTCCCCACTGACTGTGGCTTCCGTGTTTATATTAATGCGGTTGGCAGGTTTGTGATGCATACTTGGGTACATTGACGAGCTAGCGAGCGAAGTATTTACCTTGGACCTATATTCGGTTCTTAGGATTGTATATTATTATACACTCTTTTTTTTCCGTATTTATACGGGAGATATGTCTCCCGTTTTGGATACTTCTTATTGAAAGTCCATAGACCTTAATTAGACTCCTCTAATTGTTTACTAAATTACTTGTTAATTTAGTATTTAATGATCTATGTAACATGCATGCAAATATAAAGACATTTATATAAGAGAAGAAATTTCCTCACATTGGTATGGAAAATATAAGGGCACAACAAAAACTTCTTCTTGTTTATCTTGAGCTACAAATATGGTTGAACACAAATAATCTCCAAAGTAGAAGATCTCCTCTTAGTTGCACCAAGATGAACCAAACAATCTACCCTTATTATTAACTAGATAATAAGATAGATAATATACTACTAATATTAGACTATATTACTACACTAGTAATACTTAGGAAATATTAGTATATGAGAGTTGTAGTGAGAAGATGAGTTTTGAGAGATGAATGATAAAATAAGTAAGAATGAAGAAGTGAATAAATTGAACAACAATTGCTCAATTTATAGCCATAAGGGCCGGCTCTTTCATCACCCAAGAGTGACTTTTTTCTTCTTATTTTATTGCCATGTAAGGTGGTAATGTGTTGTAGTGAATAAAATGATATCATGTTTACTATTCATGTCATAAGCATATGTTGCTTGTGAGTATGAATAAGAACAACCATCATCACCATTTGACTTCACCATAACCGGCCATGTGAGCCTCAATTTGATCCATTTTGATTTTTGATATTTGTCCCACAAATACTTATTAATCATATGCTTAATTATCTTGTATAATTAAGTGTTAATTTGCTCATATAACAATTATATGACACAAATAAATGAATAATATGTACTTAACATTTTAAGTAATATTCTACCATTATATCAATATATAATGGGTCCCACAATGCTTAGTTAATTTATTTTACAACTCCTTGTAAATATAATTAACTAATTACCTCTATCTCAAAACCTCAACTAATTTAGTAATTTAACGATTAATTACTAAGTTAAATCTTATTTAATCGTATTAAAATAAGATATAAATTTATTAGTCAATTATCGCATAATTGAAAAATAAGCTTAATCGAATTTGAGTTCTTAACTCAATTTCTAACAATTAACTCTCGTACATATCGAATATATGTAATGTACTAATTAACTGTATCGTATACAAATAATTAGTTACTATTTGGATTTCATCCTTTAGGTGTGACCGAAAGGGATCAGTTGATCACCGCCGTCAAACGACAATAACGTCAAACTCTAGTCAGCCAACCGTTATTGATTTACGTTAATCAACTGACTAATCATATATATAGTCAATAAATATCCCAATTATATTCCTTAATAAGATTTATTATGTGGCGCACTATTGTGGAGGACACCTACTCCAACAATCTCCCACTTGTCTGACACAAGTGTGCGTCACCGATTCTCTTGTCTCTTTATCACATCTCCCACTCAACGCAAGGTGTCTTTCAGGTCGCACTTGCGATTGACAATATCTAGAGTGGTTTTCTCGCTAGGGAGAGTAACTGTCTGACCGGAAAATCTACCATAGATCTCTTTCCGAGCGTGGCCACGCATTTACAGTAACTACTCCTCGAGTGGCCTAAAGATGTTTTTACCCAACGTGGGTGGACAATTCCTGTTGATCCATCTACTCTGTATGATGCAGATCACCATGATCCAGAAGAAGTCCATCGGCCTCCTTTTACGGCACGACCTAGAACATCATCCAAAACCAATCGGAAACTGCACCGACTCAAATAGACGGTCGCCAGTCAAAAGAATCGACTTATAGGAATAAGGTAGAAGACCCTGCCACGACCAGGCATCAAACAATTGATTTAAGGGTCTCTATCATGTCACTGTCCGACAGAGTGTCTTACAGTCTGTCTATGTAAACGACCAGTCATCTCCATGACCCCATGGTGCTGAACCAACCATCGATCGACTTACAATCTAGTCATTTCGAGACGTCACCTCAGTTGAGTGACTAGGGACAAAATACTAAGTTCGTCCTATTCACTTGAATAGGGTCCAACAATCTATTCGGATAAACAAAGTATTAAATTTAGTCAAACTAAATAAAAGAGTTTAAAATAAAACTCGAACAATAAATGCCATTATCATATATGAAATAATTAAAAAAACATTCAATTATTACATATTACATAATCTAAAGGAATTCTGGCACACGTCTCAATCCCATTGTGACGACATGACCATCATGCTTAGCCTTTGATAAAGGCTTGGTTAAAGGATCAGCAATGTTGTCATCTGTCCCAACCTTACAAATGTCAATTTCCTTTCTGTCCACGTAATCTCTAATTACATGATATTTCCTAAGTACATGTCTAGACTTGTTACTAGACTTGGGCTCTTTTGCCTGAAAAATAGCCCCACTGTTATCACAATAAATTGTGATAGGATCTTTGGCAGTAGGGACTTACTGATAGTCCTTCCAAAAATTGCCGAATCCACACAGCTTCCTTTGCAGCTTCAGACGCTGCAAGGTACTCTGCTTCTGTTGTAGAATCCGCTGTAACGCTTTGCTTGAAACTCTTCCAGCAAACAGCTCCTCCATTCATCATATAAACGTAGCCGGATTGGGATTTCATATCATCCCGATCTGTTTGGAAACTGGCATCTGTGTAACCCTTTACACGTAACTCAGTCTCGCCTCCAAACACTAAGAATGAATCCTTAGTCCTTCTCAAGTACTTAAGGATGTTCTTTACGGCTATCCAGTGACTCTCACCTGGATTTGCTTGGTAACGACTTGTCATGCTCAAGGCATATGCAACGTCGGGACGAGTCCACATGATAGCATACATGATTGATCCAACGGCTGAAGCGTAAGGGATCAATTTCATGCGTTCAATCTCCTCGGTTTTCGTAGGGCACTCTGACTTGCTCAAAGTGATCCCACTTCCCATAGGAATAAAGCTTCTCTTAGAGTCTTTCATGTTGAAACCGATCAAGAATCTTATCAATATAAGTTTCTTGACTTAATGCTAGTATCCTTTTAGATCTATCCCTATAGATCAGGATACCTAAGATGCGCTGGGCCTCTCCTAAGTCTTTTATTTGGAAATGTATTCCTAGCCACTCCTTTACAGAAGTGAGCATTGGAATATCATTCCCAATGAGTAGTATGTCATCTACATACAAGACTAGAAAAGTTACTGTACTCCCACTAAACTTCATGTATAAAAACGGTCCTCGACACTTCGAGTGAAACCATTTTGTTTAATAACATGATCGAAACGATGATTCCAACTCCTGGATGCTTGCTTAAGACCATAGATGGATCTCTTAAGTTTGCATACCTTCTTAGGGTTTGATGGATCCACAAAACCTTAAGGTTGTGTCATGTACACTTCCTCTTCTAGAATCCCATTCAAGAAGGCGGTTTTGACATCCATTTGCCAAATCTCATAATTATGAAATGCGGCAACCGCTAAGATAATCCTTATGGATCGAAGCATGGCGAATGGGGCGAAGGTTTCGTCATAGTGAAGACCATGAACTTGGGTGAAACCTTTTGCCACCAATCTAGCTTTGTAAACATCATTATGTTTATCTATGCCACTTTTGATCTTA
>JAIUZE010011194.1:0-42224 GCA_022085475.1 Heliosperma pusillum | reverse complement strand
GCCTGGTTTGGGCTGGTTTACACGGCCACTTACACGGTTCCCACCACAACAACCACCAAATAATTTCCAACATGTTTTAATTATCCAACAACCATTTTAACAACCAATTTAACCATCATCATACAAAAATCATGATTTTGAACAAATCATAAAATATGTCAAGAACACTATCATATTAAAACTTCCATACAACACAAAAATCATACTCCTTATCATGTTACTACTAAAAATCAATAAATCATAATAACATGAACAAAAACAAAAGATGAACCAAAAACAAAAGAAACAAAGGATATGTAACATTAAATCGTCGAGTAACTCGGAATCGTTAACTTAGCTAGCAAAATCAAGTAGCACCAAAAGAAGAAGTATAAAATAAGAAACCCGCCTACTAATCTTCTCCCAAAATATACGAGTCACCAAACTCGTCTTCAAAATCTTCCCCTATAAGAAATGACAAGAAAAACATTATTAGAATTTAAACTTGATTTTCCATAATTAAAAGTTGAAAACGATTTTGTCGGAATTGAAAATAAATCGTACTTGAGATGGAGAGCGAAAAGGAGATTCTAGAAATATAAGTGAGGACGGATTTGAATAAGAAATGAAGGTTTTATGATGATTTTGCTCAAGAACGACGAAGAACGATGAAGAACGACGAAGAACGATGAAGAACGATTAAAGAAAGTGTTAATTTGATCTTAATTTGATTTATTGTAAAATGAAAAGTTGTTAGTGAGTAAGTGTGAGAGGAGCCGTGTACATATAGAAGAAATATGGAGTCGTTTTTTGAAATTGTTGTTACGGGATTGACTCGGGTTTAATAATTATATTACGGTAATTAATTAGATATTATTCGGTTTTATAATAGTTTAATGAAATATCTAGATATTAATTAGATATTATGTGATTGTAAACAAAAGAAAAGAAAATATCTAGCTTAAGAGAGGAGAAAGAGACGTGAGAAACAAAGAGAAATCGGGTCTGTTTTTAAGCGATTGCGGAATTTAAGGTTGACAGACCGATAAAGTTACAAATATCTTAGATATTTTTATTAGTTTAATCATATTAATTAAAAGATCTAATATGAGTGGAAAAAAAGTGACATGGGGCGTGTGACTCATGTCAAAGTCGGGTTTCGGGACTTAAGTTGACCCGGGAATAGTTAAATGATGTTCGGGTTAAAACCGTAAAAGTTATTCTTTAATTCAAAATAAATTCAAAATAATTATATTAAATTTTCATAAATCCAAATAAATCTTAATAAAAATAAATTAAAAATATTATTTTTTAAAATAAAATTTCGGTCTTCAAAATTACAAGGCGAGTCGGAAAAGTCAACGAAAGTCAAAGTCGACTTAAAAGTCAAGAAAAGTCAAAGATGACTTAAAAGTCAAGAAAAGTTTATGACGACTTAAAAGTCAAGAAAAGTCAATGACGACTTTAAAAAGTCAAGAAAAGTCAAAGACGACTTAAAAGTCAAGAAAAGTCAAAGATGACTAAAAACGGGATTTTCATGAAATCTCTCAGAAATTCCAAATACGAACTCGGAATTTCAAAATACGACTCGAAACAATAAATTCCACTTTAAAACTTAAACATGCTCAAAAGTATTCGTAAAATATTTTCACTAGAAAAATAGGGTACTTTTCGGGTTGTTACACATTTGCATGAGAATATAATAAGCAAAATTATCACCCTTTTGGTGAGAGCATGACCGGCCAAGTGCCCATAAATAGTGCACTTGGTTGTTCATTTCATTTTGCTCATTCATTTCATTTGTTTTAGATATCTCTCTAAAATCCTCAACTTCTCTCTAAAACTCACATGCAAACAAATATTATCTACATATTACTTGTAACACCCGCAAATCTACCCTATTTTAAATAGTAAAAATATTTTTCGGATACTTTTCAACGAATTTTAGTTTTAATTTGGAATTTAATGTTCCGAGTCGAATTTAGAATTTCCGAGTTCGTATTTGGAATTTCCGCGAGATTTCAAGAAAAACCCGTCTTGAGCCGTCTTTGACTTTTTCTTGACTTTTCCACTTACTCACCCTACATATACTCCCTCATAACCCTAACTCCCTCACAACTCAATCTTCTTCTTCCTCACCATAAACACCAAAACCTAGCCTCCATATTCTTCCAAGTTTAGAATCGTCACTACTCATTCATTTCTCGCTTAAATTCACGTAAGTTTGTCTTATTCTTCCCCTCTTGTCTTCCTCTATCCGTATTGGTAATAAAATTACCGTCTTTCTCGCTTTTTAAATTATCCGTCTTTCTCAAGGTGAAATATATTCATCTTTTATTACCTAATTGTAGGTGGAGACTACTAGGAAGGCTTAGTAATCGATTAAAGACGCGTAAAGGTAACGGTGAAGGGTTACTCAATATCATTTACGTGTTTTACATGATTTCTATGTTAGAATTCGTATTTAGAATACGATTAGAAAGCTTAGGAATTGTATTATTGATAATGATTGTTGTTAGTTGATGACTTTTGATGATGATTATTGATTGTTGATAGTTGTTAGAAGTGAATTATGAAAATTGAAAATGTTTGAATGTATGTTGAAGGCTCTCGGGTGATTTGGTAACACATGTCACGGGCGTGAAATACAAGTCACGGTCGTGACTTGTGCAGTTTCACTGCACTGACCCCTTTTCGTAAAATAATCATATCTCCTTCGTTACTTGCTTGTTTTGGGCTTGTGACATCCCGTTGGAACCGTAAGAGGATAAGATATCACCTCCATTTGGAATTTCTGCATTTCCATGTCTAGAACTCTAGTTATGACCGTTTGAAGTGGACCCTTGTTTTCGTTGGTTTCCAAACAACGTTGTTTTGGAGAGGTATTTATGTTTTTTATTCATTATGCTTCATAAACTTGTTCTAATGCTTATGTATCATGTATTGACTCATGTTTATCATATTTAAACTTATATGATTCCCTATTCTCATGTTTTGTGACGGTTTTTGGTATGTTCCCACTTTGAGTCGGTTTTTACAAATGATACGGTTTGAGCACTATTTTGTCTTGTGCTTTGTACTCTCATTCCCTTGGCTACCTTCCCGTTCGTAAGGCTGGAATGTCGGAACGGAGAGGTATCCTACTGCTTAAATGCATGTGTTAGTGGGCATACGACGACGTTGTTGGGAGTTGAACGCTATGCGTTGATCGACCCGGCCGTCAAATGTTGTGTACTTGCGAGGTGGTGTTATTTGCATGTAGCGTACCGCTTGTTATGAGGCTTGTGCTCTTTTCCGCCTCTTTCGTGAATTGATCTACCGAATTTGGGGTACTCGGCGTCTATGATTGACCGAGTCTTGGATGCGAAACGTCATCGCATGTCGAATCAGAAAACGTGTATTCCGAGAATCTGGCCAGGTTTAGATTAGGAACCGTATTATTATCGTCGTCCTACCAGGAGGAAATTAGTCTACATATACGAAATGGATTGAATCGTGTATGCGTTCAGGGAAGGCTTTTCTCCCGTGGATGCCCATTAATCATACTTGCCATGTACACGGTGCTAGTGCGTTTCATTTACCGTGAGAGAGGTCGTATTTGTGTCGTTGTTCTTGAATGCGTGATTTCATGATTTTATTCATGGTCATTGCATGATTGGGCATCGTCATTGTATTGTTATGTGTGGATGGGTGATTACATGATTGATATTCATGGTCATTCGATGACTTGGCATGGTTTGTTTATCGAGTCTCAATCTTATCAAACTTATACCGCTAACGGTGAGATGCAAGCCCTAGTGAGCGTATTCGGTTGCCTAAGAGTGTCTTCCCCGAGTCTTTGTATGACATGATGGATTCGGACTTTTACTTCATATGCTCTTATAATTATATATTGAATTGCCTATCTATCCTTATCGTATTTCACATGTATATCTATATATGCATGCTTCTACTTTTGTATTTCCTTTTATGTACGTTTAATGTGATATGGCTGGGAGAACCCGGAGTTACTCCCCACTGATTGTGGCGTTCATGTTTTTCATGGATGAACAGGTTGCTTGCATGGTTGGCTTTTGCTTGACATTTTGGGTTCGGGTGTGAGCTAGCGGGCGTTGTCCCTGGATTAAAACACCTCTAGACGATTTTAGCTTGTTTGCTAAACACTTTTACTTGTTAACATTTTGGAGAGACTTCGTCTCTTGATGTAGTACAATTCGTACTTTAGTTTGTAATATTTGACACTCCTCGTATTCTTTCATTGCATGTATAAAAGTTTTTAAAACTTCATATTTCCGCTATATAATTCACATGCTTGTTTGTTTTATATTTCCGCATTCGCGAGGGTTGTCACAAGAAATGCTGAAATTCTTGTTTTCGTAAGAAGCAGAAAATAAACAGACGCATAGAAATTGGAAACCCCGATCGGGGTTTGGCCCCTGTAAGTTCCTGTTTATTTCCTTGATTTGCAATACGAGTTTCCCCAAACGAGTTTTCGTGCTTGGGGATGCGTGAATTTCCTCATCGACTCTTCTTGTCTTCATTTTTCACCTAGAAATCAAAAACAAACATCGTCAAGTCTAGTTAAGTCTAAAAAACGAGAAATTACGGAAAATAAGAAAATAGAGAAAATAAAATGAAAGCAAATAAAAGCTTGGGTTGCCTCCCAAGAAGCGCTGGTTTAACGTCCCGCACGACGTATGAAGTTCGAGTCGGTTCAAGCTTCCATGTTAACTCCCTCTATTGATAATTCTTCTCCCTCCAACTCATACTCCAAAGCATCCATCTCCTCATTCCCAATCTTACCATCACCTGCAAAAGATTCTAATACCAAGAGTGCCTCCAAAGGGTCTTTAACCAAAGACCGAGGTATAAAGTCATCTATGATCATGTCCAAAACATCAATAGAAAAACAAGACTCTTCGAACATGGGACTCTTCATGGCACTATTCAAGTTAAATGTGACCTTATCGTCACCCACTTCCAATGTTATTTTACCATTCTTGACATCCATTATCGCCCCCGCGGTATGTAAAAAGGGTCTTCCCAAAATAATTGGGATTTGGGCATCCTCGGGCATGTCAAGTACAATAAAATCAACCAGAATAAAAAATTTACCAACTTTGACGGGAACATCCTCCAAAACTCCCAAAGGGTATTTTATAGAACGATGTGCCATTTGCAGCGTGACACTAGTACATTTCAAGACTCCCATATTAAGCTTAGCACAAATTGAGTAAGGAATGCCACTTACGCTAGCACCTAAATCACATAAAACTTGATCAATTTGATAGGTACCAATTGTACATGGAATGGAAAAACTACCGGGATCTTTTAACTTAGGAGGGGACTTATTTTGCAAAAGAGCACTATACTCGGCGGTGAAGGCTATAGTTTTAACTTCGTCAAAAGTCCTCTTCTTAGTTAAAATGTCTTTCATGAACTTAGTGTAAGACGGAATTTGAGTGATTAATTCGGTAAAAGGAACAGTTACCTGGAGGTTCTTCACAACTTCCATGAATTTACCGAATTGAGTGTTCTTGTGATGCTTTGCCAACCTATGAGGGAAAGGCACCTTGACTTTTTCCGGCTCCTTTGTCTCAAAAACCTTCTTTGGAGGAGCATCCTCCACATCTTTGACTTGCTCAACCACAATAGGATCATCCACCTTCTCGGGCATAACCTCATCTTTCTTACCACTGGATGAAACCTCCAACTCAACAAGCACCTCCTCATTGTCTTTGGGCATGGGTGGCTCATCATACTTTGTACCACTTCTAAAGGTGATTGCATTGAGAGTATCATGTGGTTGCTCACCTTGAGGTGGTAGTTGACCCGGTCTTCTTTGAGAGCTAGAAGTGGCTAGTTGAGCCATTTGTTGCTCTAGCATTTTGATTACGGAACCATGGCTTTGATCATTCTTTTGAAATTGAGCCAACATTTCCGATTGAGTCTTAGCCAATTGTACTACTAAGAACTTGAGTTCTTGATAGTGTTGTTGGACATTTTGATGTGGTGGAACCTGGTTTGGTTGGGAGTTTTGGATTGGTGGTCTTTGTTGGTAGTTTTGATTTTGATAGCCCGGTGGATAATTGAATCTTTGTTGTGGGACATAGGCATTTTGTTGAGCTTGAGGCACAAAATTTTGTTGGGGTTGAGGATTGAACACATTGTTGCTTTTGTAGGACAAGTTGGGGTGGAATTTTTTGTTTAGGTTGTAAGTATTGGAAAAGGTACCCGGTGGATAAGAACTTTGTTTAAAAGTTTGAAAAGCACATACCTCTTCCATAGTGGCTTGGCACACATTAGAGTAATGACACGCACCTCCGCAACTTTCGCAAACAACAATTTGACTAGTAGAAGACACTTCATTGAGTTGATGAACTGCTTGTTGAGCCTCCAACTTTTCTTGGAGCAAAAGGATTTGATTCTTCAAAATGCTAGTGTCGGCAACTACCTCTCCTCCTTGGATGGGTGCACTCCGCGAATTAACATATTGGGCATTGTGGATCGCCATAGATTCAATGGTGGCGTGAGCAATATCTGTGTCAATTTCTTGAAAACGCCCATTGTTGGCGGAATCAAGAATTCTTCGGGGTTCAGCACAACACCCATTGTAGAATGTAATGGCAAGGAACCAAGCATCTAACCCATGGTGTGGACATTGCCTTTGGAGCTCATTGTACCTCTCCCAAGCTTCATATAAGCTCTCAAGAGCTTGTTTACGGAATCCCGTGATTTGGCTCCTCAAAGTTTCAGTTTTCTCGGGAGGAAAAAACTTTTGATAGAAAGCAAGAGCCAATGTCTCCCAATTTGTTACTCCTATGGTGGCACGATCAAGGCTATTGATCCAAAGTTTTGCCTTCCCCTTGAAAGAAAAAGGGAAAAGTATTTCCCTAATTTGGGCTTGAGTGACACCCGTTTGGCGAATCATGGAGCAATAGTCACAAAAGTTTTGCACATGCAAATTGGGATCCTCCAAAGGACTTCCCCCAAATTTCTTCCTCTCCACAAGGGAAATAAAAGCTGGTTTGATCTCGAATTCCGGAGCGGTAATTTGAGTGGTGGTGATACCGGCCGGAAGCATAGCCGCGGTGGGCTTGGAATGATTGGAAAGTTTCACCATTCTCCTAGTTGGTGAGGGTGGTGGTGATGATGATAAACTAGAAACCTCCTCATTTTCAAGATTTTCCAGATCGTCTAAGTAAGACTTTCTGGCACTTTCAACTTGCATGGGAGAAGAGGCGTCTTTTACTTCTTTCCAAAAGCGTCATCTTCTACGAAAGGTTTTGTTGGGCTCGGAATCCGGTGAAAGTAATTCTTCCTCACGAAAAGACCTGGGCAAGGCAACAATCTTCAAGGAAATTGTAAGTACGGTCTCAAGGAACAAGTGTTCCTAAAGACAAGAGAAAAAATGATAGAAGTCTACAAATCAAAAACGAAATAAAACCGTGTCCTCGGCAACGGCGCCAAAGTTTGATAGGATATATCGCACACCTATGCAAAGATAAATTTCCGTAGACACAAATAAATGTAGTACGAGGGGTTGAACACAAGGATACGGGAATTTTGTTATGAAATGCTATGAATGGACTACTATCAAAGTCGGTTTAATGGTTTGGTTTGGTTTGATGTTTAGCTAACTATGATGCAAATCAAATAATATTAAAAGAGTCTAGGGGAGTCGGGTCACTCATGCAAATACGTAAATCCTCATGTTAAACATAGGAATTCTTAATGTTGTTAATTTGTTTAGGCTTAAGACACCCATCTCTCGATATTAGTGACAACCTTAGGTCGAGTCCTAGAGAACTTTCGTTATGACTAGAGTCGTCCTACTACACATGCTTAGTCTAATCCGATTCCGTGCCTCTCGACTTGTAGAATGAATTAACAAATTTAATCAATGCAATTGGCCAAATAACAAAGATTAACAAACAATACAAGCATGTGATAGAAATAATTTACCAATATTAGTACATCCTTATTTTAACATTTACAACTTACTAATTATGCATGGCTTCCTTTAATCCCTAGACAAATGAAACTACTCACTCATGTTGATGTTTAGACTAATAGTATTTGATATAATAAGCATGATGAATTTGAAATTATAAAGGAAAACAAGTTGTTAATAAAATGTGCTGCACTAAGTGAAATGAAACTAACAATTCTAGTGTGGATAACAATGAAATTATGATTAACTAAATGTTACGGTTAACTAAATGATTTGTAAGGTAAATGACGGAAATGAATACTAACATAAAATTAGAATTAAGATTACCGCAATAGAGAAATATAACTTGGAAATGAAGAACGAATAACCCAAATGCTTGAATGGAAAGATTGCAATACAACTTCAAAATGTAACCAAATGTTGGACAAAGTAATAACTAAATGTTTAACTAATTATGAAACTAAGAAAAACTTGTGTGCTTAAGCTAAAGCTATGAAAGATATGTGTAAGATGAGTAAAAAAAATATGATAAAATATATCCCTAAGTGTCGAAGTCCTTCTCCTTTATATACAGAGAGGGACTTGAAACGGTTGTGATCACAGAAGCCAAACCCCGATCGGGGCCTGGGAACCCCGATCGGGGCCTCCTTAATCTGGCTGCATTTGCTTAAATGCACCATTTAATGCCTAAGGAATCCTAAGCTATGTCTTTAAACACCTTAATTCTCCGGTTAATTGCATAGTTTAGGGTTTCCTTGAGCATCTAAAGGAGCATCCTATGCTAGAGTTTGTGGGCTCCTTGCTTTGGGCTTCATTTTTTTTTTTGCATTTCAATCCATTTCAGAAATCTTCATGCTTGGCTTGTCATTCTCCTTTCACGGTCAATTTTGCTTCCATTAGCTTGTTGGACTTTTGGTGCTTGCTAATTGTGTTAGGAAAAAGCCTCTAAATGCTTAGATTCCTACAAAATATAGCAAAAACGAGCAATTCACCTCGAACACGTAATTATCTCACAAAAATACTAAACAAAGTATAATAATCATGTAAAATCGAGCTAAATTAGGGAGGAAAATCATATAAAAACTGAAAGTTTCTTAAACTCAATATTAGACATTTCTAATATTATATAACATTTAGTTTACTCTTAAACTAAGTAGATCTTATGCATGCATAATAAAATAAGACAAAGATAAGAAGAAACATTTTTCTTACATTGAATATAAACAATATGGGCACAATATTTGGACACCTTCCAAATATTGTTCTTGAGCTTAAATAAGAAGGATGATCTTCCAAGTTTCAAATTAGAAACTCTCCAATTAGTTGCACCCAAGACAACCCCTTTTAAATCCTACAAAATACTACACTAGTATATTATGTAGTAACCCTCAACAATATGACTAATAAACACTATTACTACTTTTAGTAACTTTATTAGTAATCTTAGAACATAAGATGTTTGAAGCTTCTTAAGCTTGTTATTTAGAGTGAGAAGTGAAGATTTTAGAGAGATGAACAAGCATACTCTTATGAGATCAAGTAGTGTGTAAAAGAAGGGAAAATCTTCTTCCTTTTGCATGCTCCAACCGGCCACCCTCTACATGGGGAAGGGTGGGTGCCTTTTTCTTTTGTTCTTAACAAAGCATTAGACTAGGTTATAGGCTTTAGGTTTGTCATGATATTGTCTAATCTTAATTAGAACAATAATAAGTACCTAAACA
This sequence comes from Heliosperma pusillum, assembly GCA_022085475.1. NCBI lineage: Eukaryota > Viridiplantae > Streptophyta > Magnoliopsida > Caryophyllales > Caryophyllaceae > Heliosperma > Heliosperma pusillum. The sequence goes on along the minus strand of JAIUZE010011194.1, from coordinate 32,570 downwards.
ACTATACTACCCACAAAAACCGGTGCATACATGATAAAATGGGTGTCCATTTTATTTTGTGATTTTGTCATTTGTCACATATGTGACATGTGACATGTAACATGTAATCTTTGCTTATAAATGTACATTTAACTAATTTAAATGCAATTTCATAACAAATAAATTAGACTTAACATTTTAAGTCACATTTAATAATTACATGTAAATAAAATGGGTCATCTCATATTTGGTTAATATAATCTACAACAATTTGTAATTATAATTAACCAATTTTGCTTATCTCTAATGTTTCATAAACATAATGCATTCTTAGTAATATAACAATTAAATTACTAAAAAATGAATCTTATTTAATCATATTACAATAAGATATAATTCTCACTTTAACCTGTTCAAATTAAGGGATTAATTAATCTGTATCGATATACAATTAATTAATGTACATGATTAGGGGATTGTCCTTTAGGTGTGACCTCAAGGGATCAACTGATCAGCACCGTCATACGACAGTAACGTCAAACTCAATTGAGCCAATCGTTACCGATTTATGTTGACCAGTTGACTATAATATTCATTATCCCTTTGTATTCTTGTTATTGAGATTTAATTATGTGATCGCACTATTGTTGAGGACACTTACTCCAACAAAAACTAGACATATCAATGATGGCTGGGAGTTGCGACAGATTGTTCATTGGAGTAGTAGTCGGCCACTTTAGTTTATTGATTTAGTTTATTAGTTAGTCTTCCGCTGTAATAGTTAAACTTTTCTCTTTTGTCGGTTGATGGATGTAAAACAGTTTATAACAATTTATTATTTATGTAATTTAATTTAAAGTACCTTTCATTATTTGTTTTTCGATATTTACTTCCTAGGGTAACCGAGTTGGTAACACCCTTATTTATCTGGGAAGGTCTTGTTAAATGCTCCTGGATAAATTAAGGTGTTATAAAGTGGTATTAGAGAGAATGATGCAAGAGAGTAAACCAATGAACTTAATGAACCTAGAGTGTGTCTAACAAAATGAATTTCGGTAAAAGATTGTTAGGAGCCTCTCAACATGGGGGAGGGAGACGTCTCTAAACCGCTTTGACCCTCTCAGTTTTGAACTGGTAAACGTGGGGAGTGTAAAAGAGAGTGGGTAGTTAGAGCGTAATGCTCTATGTTTAGTTGACTAAAATTATTTTGGTATGTTTCTAGTATAGTTGAATGGTTGAAACTATTAACATCGCTATGAGACTGGCGCACTTGTAATGTAAGTTGTGATCAGAATGGAGAAATGTGATATTGTTTAGTGAAAAAAATATGAGCTTGGTATAATTCGATGACTTGTGTGTTTAGATTGTTAAGCATGTTGTTAAGTATGGAAGAAGGGTTGTTGTGCTAGAAAGAAATGATTGTTTCAAGTACATTGCATAATGAACTAATAATGTTATTGCCATGAGAATGGAACGAATTGAATGACTATGACGTGGAACATATGTGAATGGAATATGTAGATTATTACGCAACTGAAAATTCATGTTAGTAGTATGAAAAAGTATGTGAAATATGAGCATGTTGAAATTGATTAGTCTTTTCAGTTAATTGTTTGAGCATGATTCATCGAAGTAATGAAGAATAGGACTTGTGTTAGAGGAAAACTTATTGCATAAAACCAAGCATGAGTTACCAATTTGAGCTAATGAGGTTATTGAAATATAAATTAATGAAATTGGATGTATATGTTATGAAGTGTGCTAGGATGGAAGAGATGTGAAAATTACTTCTAATTGATATCATATGACTAGTAAAATGTAAATAGCTTGACAGTCAATGATATGATTTGATGGTTTATGATCTAATACGAATGAGTTAAATGTGATATATGAGCATGTACATAGAACTTATGTGACATACTTGTTAATTTGTTTGCATGTGTTGTTGATATAGGAATGTGAATGGTTGGATTTGGTATGTGAAAAGGATGAGGAAATGATGTTGAGAAACCATTTAGTGAAACATTGTGGTTGGAATGCGTTGTTATCTGATATTCTGAACTAGTAAGACGGACTAGTTTGCCATTAATTGATCTAAGCAGTATGTTGGGTGAAATTATTATTAGGAATGATATAGGAAATACTATTCATATATGAGTTTTGACTGTCAGGAAGTAGGTATGAGGGAAGTTATAAAGTTGGTACGGTTAGTCGCGCTATATTTGAAATTAGTAATTGTAAGAGGTATTTGTGGGTAAGTGTTAGTTATACATGTATGCAATTTTGATGCAATTTGAGATTATGGTAGTAAGATAGCTGGTAAATTGTCGAGGTAATTGATGAAAATTGGTTTTGTTACTATGGAAAATAAGCATTTCAGTGTGTAAATATCCTCTAAAAGTTACTTGGAGAATGTTACTGGTTAGTTTGTTTCACTGGTTGCAGGTTCTTATATGGGTCTAGTGCATGCATCTGTACAAAATTCAAGCAGTTGAAGACTAATGATAGATGTTAGTCTGAAGGAGGATGATGCATGGATATCTTGTTTAGTTGTTATCTTTGTTTTAAAAGTGCTTCTAAGTTTAGTATTATAATCCTCGTTTAAGACTCAATTTTGGAACCTACCATCCCTACGTGATCCCAATCATTTTGTTATAAATGTCGCCAATATTTGCTCATCATGCGGTTGCAGTAAACATACAACCCTATATAACTGGGTTTTTCGTGTTCCGGCCGATACTTAAAAGGTCAAAACATTCTCCTAGGCGCGACAATAAGTAGAACCCAAAGGGACTAAGAGTGCCTTAGGTATGCCTGATTTAAGACTTAATTTCGGAATCTGTCATCACTACGTACGTGACCTGGGTCATTTTGTTATAAATGTGGCCAGTATTGGCTTGTCATCGATGGCGATAAACATACATACCTATATAACTGGATTATTTTTGGTATCCCGGCCGATAGTTAAAAGTTAAAACCATTTTCCTAGGCACGACACTAAGTACAATCCAAAGCGACTCAGAGTGCCTTAGGTATGCCTTGTACAAAGGCGCAGATAGCAAAGCGTACAATTTCCATTGTTGTTTTGTTTTACTGTGTAATACTTTCTTTTATTACGCCATTCTCTGTGCCCCCGATTTTTATTTATTTGGACAATACAAACTGGTTTGCAATAAACCAATTCGCCTTGTAGTCATGACTTGCATGCAAGCGTTTGCCTCATACTTTGCACCTCGTAGTCTTGGTTCATCTTGACAAGAATTTATCTAGGGTCGTTAAACTATAAAATTAACCTATAAAATTAGAATAATTATAATGCCAAAGATGACACTAACTAGACTATTAAAAACGTAGTAAGGTGACAAGCTAGGGTCGAACCCAAATGAACGCGATAAAAGCTAAAGTAGATTTAAATACTCGTATGCTACTAATGAAACTCTAATTATCAATTACAACTCCTAATGATCATAAACAACTAATAATATAAAACATTCACAAAGAATAATTTATACAATGGTTAACATGTATAGGATGAAACTTGGAACAAAACACAAATAAAGATTGCAATGTCATCTAGAAGATAATTCAGCAAACACTAATGCAAGTGATCAAATGATTAACAAGTCTTGGTGCAATATTTTCCTAGCATACCATTCGTGACAAAGTTGGCTCCCTTTCTCATCAAGACTACTTACCCACTGTAACACCCTCGATTTTATCATATTGGGTAATTTAATAAATTGATAAATTTTATAATTCATTTCTCTTTTAATTGTTAAAATACTTTAACTTGCTAATTTATTATTATTAGCATTTAATTTTATGAGAATCACATTTTTATTCTAGTTGGATCAAAACCGTTTCTTATTTGTCCGTTTGGAGTCTGGAATTGGATTCTACGCGGAATTCTAATGAAAACGGATTCACTTAGTTATAGTGCCTAAAGAAACCTATGGGCCTCTTATTAGGCACCAAAAACTCATTTTTCTAGGGTTTCATCATCATTTTTCAGATTTCATCACCTCCTTCCTCTCTCTAAAAATCTGAAATTTCCACCATTAAAACCCACCTCAAATTCCTCCATTAAAACTCTCATAAAACCTTCATTTCTTTACCAAATCTTGATCCGTTTAATGTTTTTGAACCTCTCACCTTCCTCTATCTTTCAAGGTAGGAAAGTCCCACCTTTCCCACTTATTCAAATCGTTCGTCTTTCTCTAGTATGAGAAATCTTTATCTTTTTGTATTATAATGTTAGGTAGAGACTTAAAAGACCCGGTTGAAGACTATTTCTTGATTTATGGAAAGCTTAAAAGACGCTATATAAGGTAATGTTGACGGGTTACTCGATATCACATCTTATGTGCTTTTCTATGTGTTTTAGAGTAGTTCTCATGTTAAAGATGAATTCTTTAATATATACTAGTATGAATCTATGAATACAATATGTTTACTAGTTTAATTCCATCTTATATGTCTCAATTTATAGAAACTTGAACAAGGTGAAACTTGAACAAGGTTAGGGAATAGTGTGTATGAGACATTTCTCGGTTTTCATTACTGGACCTTTCTAGGTCGTTTTTATTCGGCCTTCCTAGGCCTAACCCAACCCTTTCGACCAATCGTCCTGTCTGAATGGTCCAAATTCTTATCTGGGCCTAAGGATGGATAGCGATTGACGTCAACCATACCACGGTGTGTACTCATGTTAGTACCAAGTGCTTTCACTACTCGGGTGAATGGACTAGGAACCGGCTTTACTCATGTTTGGTGCGGACCTCTCCACAGAACCTGTATCGATATACAATTAATTAATGTACATGATTAGGGGATTGTCCTTTAGGTGTGACGTCAAGGGATCAACTGATCACCACCGTCATATGACAGTAACGTCAAACTCAATTGAGCCAATCGTTAGCGATTTATGTTGACTAGTTGACTATAATATTCATCATCCCTTTGTATTCTTGTTATTGAGATTTAATTATGTGATCGCACTATTGTTGAGGACACTTACTCCAACAATCTCCCACTTGGCCGAGACAAGTGTGCGTCACCAATTCTCTTGTCCTATTACAATCTCCCACTCAATGCAAGGTGTCTTGCAGGTCGTACTTGCATTTGATCATATCAAGAGTGGTTTCCTCGATCTGGAGAGTAACTGTCTGACCGGAATTATCTACCACAGATACTTTCCGAGCGTGGCCACGCATTTTCAGCTTACTCCTCCTCGAGTGGCCTTGAGATTTAAAACAACCCTGACAAGGGGTGGACAATTCCTATCGCACTATTCCCTTCGAATAGCCACAGCTCATCATGACCCAAAAGATGCCCATTTGACCCTAGTTACGAAGGTCGTAGAGAATAAATCAAAGTCACTCTGAAACTGTGCCACCTTAGGCGAACAGTCTTTAGTCAAATAATTGAGTCAAAAGAATACTAGTAGCTCTTGCCACGACCAGGCTACAAGAATTTCCAGAATTCTATAAGCGGTCACTGCCCGACAGATTGTGCCTCACAGTCTGTCTATGTGATCGATTGGTCATCCCTTATGATCTTATGACACTTGAACTTGCCATCAATCGCACCACAATCTAGTCACTTCAAGATGTCACCTTTTATAAGTGATTATGGGCCAATGCTATGTTAATACAGTCCACTTCAATGGGGTTCAAAATTGTCTCTACAACCCATTTGGATATAACAAAGCACAAGACGAGTTTTAGAAACTCAAATGATAAATGTGATTATCATATATGAACAATCAACACAATGTTATTGCTTCATATCATATAATCTGAAGTTTATTTCGTCCATGACAACTCATGACGATCTTATTAAATGTAATAAAGGCTTGGGCAGTGAATATACCATATATTCATTTATTCCAACCATGTTAATTGCTTTTCCTTCCATCCAATGTTATTCTTAATAACAGGAATTCATCTATGTAAATGTCTAGATCTCTATCTAGTGTTGGGCTCTTTAACTTGAAAGATGATCCCACTCGTTATCATGATAACTGATAGGTATTTAGGTGAAAGGATCTACCATTAGTTCCTTTTAAACCACCTTATCCTCATCATAATGTACTAGGTCTCTATTTGTAGAAATTATAATGATTGACTCTTCAATCATCCTTTTAGATATTCGCTTCTTTTATAACAAAAGTACGCCTAGGATTTCGATAAATCCTTTTATAAGTTTGGGAATTTGGGTTGTGTAACTTTTACCATATATCCAAATTTTCTCTACCAAACATAAGAGTGTATCCCTAGTTCTCCTCGAGAATTCTACGGATGTTCTCGTAGGCTATCCAATGACTCTCATGTGGATTGTTTAGTTTTAGGCTTGTCATGCTCCCAGCATACAATTCATTTAGGTATGTGCATGTAATGGCATACATGATCGGTCTCATGTGATCAACAATTCTTAGGTTCAGTGGATGACTATGACCCTTTCATAGTGATCCCACTTTTATCAACATAAACAACCTATTTAACTTGTTGAATAGATTAAGGATCTTATCGATATATGATACCTTTTAAATGCCAAGCTAAAATCTTCTATTCCACAATAGATTTTGATTTTAGTCTACAAGTTGCCCTCTTTCATCCAACATTAAAAACCAACCACTCCTTTCAAAAAGGTAATATGAACATGTCACTCTTAATGAGTGAAACGTCATTCACGTGGAAAATAATTTCTCCCGCTGAACTTCATGTCTTTACATGATAACTTAAACTCCCACTTAACTTCATGTCTATACATGACTTTAACTCCCACTGAATTTCATGTCTATACATGACTTTTCGACAATTCGAGTAAAACCCTTCTTATATCTTATAATAGAAAAGATCATCATAACCTCTAGGTAGATACATACAATAGGCTTGTGTCATGTATACATCCTATTCCAAATCGCTATTTGGACATGTGGTTTTGATGTGTATCTTGTACACACCTATTATGAGGTATTTCATTGATGATTTGGATCTAAGCTTAGTTAAGCATTAACTTGGCTTTTGTAGACATCTACATGTCTATCCATGCAACTATAATTGGACACTTCCAATTAAAACATCTTCAAGTTTATAGAATGATTTTGGACAACTCCAAATATGTCATTCATTTGCACAGATTCTATTTAGTTTCATAAGTCTCTTTTGGAAAATCGAAATTCAAAATTTCTAGGTGCTTCCACTTCATAGATCATAATCTTATTATATCAAGAACAATTTCTTTCGGTCTCGTCACTAGTCTAAGGATTCACCTAAGAACGCTTTCTTTTGGTCTCCTCACTAGTCTTGAGTCTAACCTAAGAACATTTTCTTTTGGTTTCCTCACTAGTTCTTAACTAGGTTTTTCGTTGTGGCTTATTTTCTCCCACTCTATCTTTAGAAAAAATGCAACTATTTTCCTTAAAGATAGCCTTATGAGCCACAAACAAATTTGTACTCATACTCGTGAGGGAGGTAGAAGTATCACAACATGACTTTAAGTGATCTACTTAAGACTTTATAGTAAAGACATCGAATCTTAGCTTCGAAATAGACTAGTTCTATAAGCTAAAGAGGTGAACTCATATTCATGTCAATTACAATCTTTATAAATGGTGTGGCCAATTGGTTTGGTAGACTCCCTACTTTGAGTTCAATAACTCAATTTGACTTAACAATTGATATTTCAAAATGAGAATCGAATTCTAAGCTTTTGAACTTATTATACTGATCCAATCATCATAATACTAACATGATCAGTTTGAGTCGATACAATTTATGTTATTAGTGCAAGAAGAGTATGATGACAAGTTCTTAGAACTAAAAAGTTTCAACAAACCGAATGACTTGGGTTGAGAATCAAGTCACTAAATCCAATTACAACCAATGTCAATAAAAGGAATTGAACAAATTTCCATGTCAAACAAGGAAATTATAAAAGTTCTAAAAACAATGTCTCAAAATACATCCCAAAATTTTGACAATTCAAAATGAGACCAAGCTTCCATAGGTCTTCAATCATAGGTAGCTACCTTAGCTTCCCTTGAAGAGCTTTCTTAGGCTTGCTTGTCCTAGCCTTTATCCTTGCTAGGACGCCCTAATTACAATTAAATAGGGTAAGAATCACAACTCGTATCTATATACCAAAGTTGAGATCATAACATAAACGATAGGGATAAATTACCAACTGAAACATCTTTCCAGTTTTGATATCTCCTAGATATTAAGTGCAATTTCCGTTCCAATGCCCCATTCCATTACAATAATGGCACTTGTCCTCGGTTGAGGCACCTTTCTTAGGTTTGGGTGAGCTATTCTCAATAGCTTTTTTCCCTTTCCTTTGAAGGTGGAGGGCTTCTTCCCTTTACTACCACCTTTCTTGAATTTCCCCTTACTATTATATCCTTGGAGGTGCTAACATTTAGTCTCATGTCTCTCTTAGCTTGCACAAGCATCTTGTGCAATTCATGGATAGAGGTTTTTCATGTTATGCATATTGTAGTTTACCCTAAACTTCACATATGTTTTGATTTTCCCCAAGGAATGTTAGACTCGATCGATAACGAGTTGTTCGGGAATGGTCACCCCTTGCAATTTAAGAGTCTTAACATTCTTAATCAATTTAACTACATGAGGGCTAACTTTTGGTCCTCTTTTAGGTTCATGTTGAATAATGTGGAAGCCGTCTCATATTGTAAGATCATATAAGCTTGTGAAAAACATGGTCACAAGCTTGGCATAGATCTCATAGGCCGTGCTCATCTTATGGCACTCCCTTGAAGATCGGCCTCCATCAAGAAGATCAAAATGTTTTTGATCGTGGCGGACTAGTTGTGGCTAGCCTCATAGGCTCGCCTTGCGTTGCGTTTGACCTTTCATTAGGTGCGGTAGGAGAGGCCTTGGGAAGGTAACGAAACCTGTCGTCACCTTCTGTGGCCAAACGGAGTTGCATATCCCAATCGGAAAATTAGCGCCATTATTTTCTAACTTGCATTGATCCATGAAGGATCGAAGCCATGAGATATTTGTGAGAGTTGGAGCATAGGTGGTGGTGGACGAATTAGCATTTGCCATTGCGAATAAACAATTAGAACTACAAATTTTAAAGACATAAAGGAAATGTCAACATTTATCATTTTAAATACTTGTAAACATTTCAAACAAGTTTTAACATTTAAATAGTGACCTCTACCCAACTATTATAAATGAATCCGAGATCCAAATTCATATCAACTTGGGCACGGTAAGCCGATTCATCCCTCATTAACATAATTCGATGGATTAACTCTTTAATCGATTCTACATTAGAACTCTCGGTCGATAATATTACTTTAATAATTATCTTAAGCCCGGAACACATGCGGCTACGGTCGCGAATACTTCCGTTGAGCTCAATCAAAATTTCGAATTAATAACCTTTATTACCCCGCTTACCCAACGTAACAAGTTTAGCACCCCGGTGAGCCGAGCCTACTTCCTTGCGAAATTGGGATTCATGGGTTCTACATTTGGTAAGGCTTGATCTCAATTATTTATTATGAGAGGTCATGTCAATTTATAATCTATCATGTTAAAGTGAACTAAATCGATGAATTAACGATTATTTTAATTGACACGGTCGAATACTCGATGAAATACGCATGTCATGTTATGGCGATTTGGCAATGCATGCAAACATATAAAATAAAATGCAAGCATAAAAATAAAACTTCTAGTATGACCTTTCCTAGAATAGAAAATCATATAATCTATTAGAAATTCGGAAACCAACTCCTTTGGTCCCTTGAACTTCATAAGAACGTATCCCAAGGTCACCGTCTCTCTCTCTCGGAACTCCTTTCCGAATGGCACCGTCTTTGGGAAACTCCGGTTTTACAACAAGTTACAAAATATATAATAAAATTACAATAATTTCCTATTATACATTTGTAAAAATTAAATAATACAATAAAAGTGATTCGAGATCACATTAAATTACAACCAAATCAATATTCCCTTACATTTCGGGTAATATCGATTAAAACTAAGGCCATACAAGGAAAAATACATAATTCCAAATTACATAAACCAAAATATGACATTCATAAATTGAAAATATGACATTCAGAAATAAAAATGCAGCATTATAATATGTATAAAACATGCTCATGTTAAATGCCAAATCGCTCTAATTAACGGTTTATATCGAATATAACCCGGTTTTACGGAAATGTGTGATAATAACACTTTAAAATCACAAAACAATACTTAAATCATATTTAAGTCCAAGTTAATTATCCCAACTCATTTAGGCCTCAAAAATTAGTCATCACTCAATTTTGACAATAATTCAACTTGTTGTTGTATAATTGCTCATAATTAGACTTTAAAATCATATTTTAATCAAATAAATCCAAATTAAATTACAATAATTTCAAAATTCGAATTTTAAATTTTTTACATTCTGGAACATTTCCATGACACTCATAATGTCAAAAATCATGGTTTAAAAATTTCGAATCGGTTTTTGAGAAAAATGGTTGCGCTTTATCGGTTTTATCAAATAAAATACATAAAGCATGCAAAAATTAATCATATTAAATTTTCAACTTTAGATCTGAAATGTGGGACATTTATTCAACCAGGAACAATTTTATCTTGACATAAAATTTATTTTAGCTTTATTTTCTAAATAAGTCATTATTTATGCCATTTTTACATTAAAAATTCATAAATCATGCTAGACCAATAATATGAGTCTCAAGTTTTCCAGTATAACAGGAAAACATGCATGTGACAACATACTAAACTTTCATGGTCAGACTCAAAGCGGAAGTATTTTTCACCATCTAACCTTTATTTATTCCATTTTATCATATAAAAATCATAAATAATACGAAATAAGTCCACTTCACACGAAATTTTACATACACTAAGTTCATTTCATGTGTGATATTGTGTAACACTTTCACGGTCATAAGATAAGTCTAACTATTTTTAGCATTTTAAACATCATTTTACTCATTAAAATGTAATAAAAACACTAAAAATCATATTTGAGCAATATAAATTTCCATAAATCATCAAAATGACCTAAAATAATATTAGGACCAGAATATATTGACATGCAAATAACTTTGTGATTTTATCTCATAAAACACAAATTACTAGTTTTCTTTAAGTTACAATAACTCGAAAAAACTAAAAATCGATTATGCATGCGACAACCTTGGCTCTTGATACCGTTTGAAAGTTTCTTAAACTCAATATTAGACACTTCTAATATTATATAACATTTAGTTTACTCTTAAACTAAGTAGATCTTATGCATGCATAACAAAATAAGACAAAGATAAGAAGAAACATTTTCCTTACATTGAATATAAACAATATGGGCACAATATTTGGACACCTTCCAAATATTGTTCTTGAGCTTAAATAAGAAGTATGATCTTCCAAGTTTCAAATTAGAAACTCTCCAATTAGTTGCACCCAAGACAACCCCTTTTAAATCCTACAAAATGCTACACTAGTATATTATGTGGTAACCCTTAACAATATGACTAATAAACACTATTACTAATCTTAGTAATTTTATTAGTAATCTTAGAACATAAGATGTTTGAAGCTTCTTAAGCTTGTTATTTAGAGTGAGAAGTGAAGATTTTAGAGAGATGAACAAGCATACTCTTATGAGATCAAGTAGTGTGTAAAAGAAGGGAAAATCTTCTTCCTTTTGCATGCTCCAACCGGCCACCCTCTACATGAAGAAGGGTGGGTGCCTTTTTCTTTTGTTCTTAACAAAGCATTAGACTATGTTATAGGCTTTAGGTTTGTCATGATATTGTCTAATCTTAATTAGAACAATAATAAGTACCTAAACAACTATACTACCCACAAAAACCGGTGCATACATGATAAAATGGGTGTCCATTTTATTTTGTGATTTTGTCATTTGTCACATATGTGACATGTGACATGTAACATGTAATTAAGCTTATAAATGTACATTTAACTAATTTAAATGCAATTTCATAACAAATAAATTAGACTTAACATTTTAAGTCATAATTTATAATTACATGTAAATATAATGGGTCATCTCATATTTGGTTAATATAATATACAACAATTTGTAATTATAATTAACCAATTTTGCTTATCTCAAATGTTTCATAAACATAATGCATTCTTAGTAATATAACAATTAAATTACTAAAAATGAATCTTATTTAATCATATTACAATAAGATATAATTCTCACTTTAACCTGTTCAAATTAAGGGATTAATTAATCTGTATCGATATACAATTAATTAATGTACATGATTAGGGGATTGTCCTTTAGGTGTGACCTCAAGTGATCAACTGATCAGCACCATCATACGACAGTAACGTCAAACTCAATTGAGCCAATCGTTACCGATTTATGTTGACCAGTTGACTATAATATTCATTATCCCTTTGTATTCTTGTTATTGAGATTTAATTATGTGATCGCACTATTGTTGAGGACACTTACTCCAACAAAAACTAGACATATCAATGATGGCTGGGAGTTGCGACAGATTGTTCATTGGAGTAGTAGTCGGCCACTTTAGTTTATTGATTTAGTTTATTAGTTAGTCTTCCGCTGTAATAGTTAAACTTTTCTCTTTTGTCGGTTGATGGATGTAAAACAGTTTATAACAATTTATTATTTATGTAATTTAATTTAAAGTACCTTTCATTATTTGTTTTTCGATATTTACTTCCTAGGGTAACCGAGTTGGTAACACCCTTATTTATCTGGGAAGGTCTTGTTAAATGCTCCTGGATAAATTAAGGTGTTATAAAGTGGTATTAGAGAGAATGATGCAAGAGAGTAAACCAATGAACTTAATGAACCTAGAGTGTGTCTAACAAAATGAATTTCGGTAAAAGATTGTTAGGAGCCTCTCAACATGGGGGAGGGAGACGTCTCTAAACCGCTTTGACCCTCTCAGTTTTGAACTGGTAAACGTGGGGAGTGTAAAAGAGAGTGGGTAGTTAGAGCGTAATGCTCTATGTTTAGTTGACTAAAATTATTTTGGTATGTTTCTAGTATAGTTGAATGGTTGAAACTATTAACATCGCTATGAGACTGGCGCACTTGTAATGTAAGTTGTGATCAGAATGGAGAAATGTGATATTGTTTAGTGAAAAAAATATGAGCTTGGTATAATTCGATGACTTGTGTGTTTAGATTGTTAAGCATGTTGTTAAGTATGGAAGAAGGGTTGTTGTGCTAGAAAGAAATGATTGTTTCAAGTACATTGCATAATGAACTAATAATGTTATTGCCATGAGAATGGAACGAATTGAATGACTATGACGTGGAACATATGTGAATGGAATATGTAGATTATTACGCAACTGAAAATTCATGTTAGTAGTATGAAAAAGTATGTGAAATATGAGCATGTTGAAATTGATTAGTCTTTTCAGTTAATTGTTTGAGCATGATTCATCGAAGTAATGAAGAATAGGACTTGTGTTAGAGGAAAACTTATTGCATAAAACCAAGCATGAGTTACCAATTTGAGCTAATGAGGTTATTGAAATATAAATTAATGAAATTGGATGTATATGTTATGAAGTGTGCTAGGATGGAAGAGATGTGAAAATTACTTCTAATTGATATCATATGACTAGTAAAATGTAAATAGCTTGACAGTCAATGATATGATTTGATGGTTTATGATCTAATACGAATGAGTTAAATGTGATATATGAGCATGTACATAGAACTTATGTGACATACTTGTTAATTTGTTTGCATGTGTTGTTGATATAGGAATGTGAATGGTTGGATTTGGTATGTGAAAAGGATGAGGAAATGATGTTGAGAAACCATTTAGTGAAACATTGTGGTTGGAATGCGTTGTTATCTGATATTCTGAACTAGTAAGACGGACTAGTTTGCCATTAATTGATCTAAGCAGTATGTTAGGTGAAATTATTATTAGGAATGATATAGGAAATACTATTCATATATGAGTTTTGACTGTCAGGAAGTAGGTATGAGGGAAGTTATAAAGTTGGTACGGTTAGTCGCGCTATATTTGAAATTAGTAATTGTAAGAGGTATTTGTGGGTAAGTGTTAGTTATACATGTATGCAATTTTGATGCAATTTGAGATTATGGTAGTAAGATAGCTGGTAAATTGTCGAGGTAATTGATGAAAATTGGTTTTGTTACTATGGAAAATAAGCATTTCAGTGTGTAAATATCCTCTAAAAGTTACTTGGAGAATGTTACTGGTTAGTTTGTTTCACTGGTTGCAGGTTCTTATATGGGTCTAGTGCATGCATCTGTACAAAATTCAAGCAGTTGAAGACTAATGATAGATGTTAGTCTGAAGGAGGATGATGCATGGATATCTTGTTTAGTTGTTATCTTTGTTTTAAAAGTGCTTCTAAGTTTAGTATTATAATCCTCGTTTAAGACTCAATTTTGGAACCTACCATCCCTACGTGATCCCAATCATTTTGTTATAAATGTCGCCAATATTTGCTCATCATGCGGTTGCAGTAAACATACAACCCTATATAACTGGGTTTTTCGTGTTCCGGCCGATACTTAAAAGGTCAAAACATTCTCCTAGGCGCGACAATAAGTAGAACCCAAAGGGACTAAGAGTGCCTTAGGTATGCCTGATTTAAGACTTAATTTCGGAATCTGTCATCACTACGTACGTGACCTGGGTCATTTTGTTATAAATGTGGCCAGTATTGGCTTGTCATCGATGGCGATAAACATACATACCTATATAACTGGATTATTTTTGGTATCCCGGCCGATAGTTAAAAGTTAAAACCATTTTCCTAGGCACGACACTAAGTACAATCCAAAGCGACTCAGAGTGCCTTAGGTATGCCTTGTACAAAGGCGCAGATAGCAAAGCGTACAATTTCCATTGTTGTTTTGTTTTACTGTGTAATACTTTCTTTTATTACGCCATTCTCTGTGCCCCCGATTTTTATTTATTTGGACAATACAAACTGGTTTGCAATAAACCAATTCGCCTTGTAGTCATGACTTGCATGCAAGCGTTTGCCTCATACTTTGCACCTCGTAGTCTTGGTTCATCTTGACAAGAATTTATCTAGGGTCGTTAAACTATAAAATTAACCTATAAAATTAGAATAATTATAATGCCTAAGATGACACTAACTAGACTATTAAAAACGTAGTAAGGTGACAAGCTAGGGTCGAACCCAAATGAACGCGATAAAAGCTAAAGTAGATTTAAATACTCGTATGCTACTAATGAAACTCTAATTATCAATTACAACTCCTAATGATCATAAACAACTAATAATATAAAACATTCACAAAGAATAATTTATACAATGGTTAACATGTATAGGATGAAACTTGGAACAAAACACAAATAAAGATTGCAATGTCATATAGAAGATAATTCAGCAAACACTAATGCAAGTGATCAAATGATTAACAAGTCTTGGTGCAATATTTTCCTAGCATACCATTCTTGACAAAGTTGGCTCCCTTTCTCATCAAGACTACTTTCCCACTGTAACACCCTCGATTTTATCATATTGGGTAATTTAATAAATCGATAAATTTTATAATTCATTTCTCTTTTAATTGTTAAAATACTTTAACTTGCTAATTTATTATTATTAGCATTTAATTTTATGAGAATCACATTTTTATTCTAGTTGGATCAAAACCGTTTCTTATTTGTCCGTTTGGAGTCTGGAATTGGATTCGACGCGGAATTCTAATGAAAACGGATTCACTTAGTTATAGTGCCTAAAGAAACCTATGGGCCTCTTATTAGGCACCAAAAACTCATTTTTCTAGGGTTTCATCATCATTTTTCAAATTTCATCACCTCCTTCCTCTCTCTAAAAATCTGAAATTTCCACCATTAAAACCCACCTCAAATTCCTCCATTAAAACTCTCAGAAAACCTTCATTTCTTAACCAAATCTTGATCCGTTTAATGTTTTTGAACCTCTCACCTTCCTCTATCTTTCAAGGTAGGAAAGTCCCACCTTTCCCACTTATTCAAATCGTTCGTCTTTCTCTAGTATGAGAAATCTTTATCTTTTTGTATTATAATGTTAGGTAGAGACTTAAAAGACCCGGTTGAAGACTATTTCTTGATTTATGGAAAGCTTAAAAGACGCTATATAAGGTAATGTTGACGGGTTACTCGATATCACATCTTATGTGCTTTTCTATGTGTTTTAGAGTAGTTCTCATGTTAAAGATGAATTCTTTAATATATACTATCTATGAATCTATGAATACAATATGTTTACTAGTTTAATTCCATCTTATATGTCTCAATTTATAGAAACTTGAACAAGGTGAAACTTGAACAAGGTTAAGGAATAGTGTGTATGAGACATTTCTCGGTTTTCATTACTGGACCTTTCTAGGTCGTTTTTATTCGGCCTTCCTAGGCCTAACCCAACCCTTTCGACCAATTGTCCTGTCTGGACGGTCCAAATTCTTATCTGGGCCTAAGGATGGATAGCGATTGACGTCAACCATACCACGGTGTGTACTCATGTTAGTACCAAGTGCTTTCACTACTCGGGTGAATGGACTAGGAACCGACCTTACTCATGTTTGGTGCGGACCTCTCCACAGAACCTGGGTTTGATTGCTTGGTAAAGCAACCCACCCTTTAAGCCAAAACCCTTTTAAATGCACTCAGCATACCGTTATAATGCATGTTTAAATGTGTATAACCCTTACATGATCACCACTTTGTAAATATACCGTGACAAAATTTTCAAAATCAAAATCCTTTTAAAAAACTGTAAAACATTTTCAAAGGTCGCCTAAAGTAGCGCGAAATGAGTCGAAACTCTGACCAAGTGTCTAGTCAAAATCATTTCTCCACTTCGAGTCAACACTCTTACAACCAAACTACGGTTGTCTAGGACAGGCATTTCAAAAAACTAGTCGTTTTCGATACTGACCGAACACAGTGGCACACTCCCACTTCACAAGTCGAGTCGTTCTCCACTTCGAGTCAACACTCCTAAAATCACAGTACGGTTGTCCAGGACAAGCATTTTAAAAAACTATTCGTTTTCAATACTCACTGAGCACAGTGGCACAATCCCACTTCACAAGTCGAGTCGATCTCCACTTCGAGCCGTCACTCGTTTCCAAATTAGTCATTTTCAAAACTGCCTTACCACAGTGGCACACTCCCACTTCACAAATCGTGTCTTTTCGAGTAAGTGTGCTAGAATGGTCGATCGTGTTCTGATTTGTCTTCGGTCTCTGGCCTCAGCTTCCAAGATATCAAGAGCTAGTCAAGCAAATATTCGTGCACCAAACCAGAATGGTAACGATCAAATCCTAGCTGCGCTCATCCATCTCCAAGCAACTCAAGACCAAACTTATGCTCGCCTCAATGCCATGGAGGATCAATTTGTTGCCATAGAAACTAGACTTCCTCCTCTATACATTCTCCACAGTGTGCATAGTGACTTTCCACCTTTTGTGGGACAACCAAAAGTCAATCCCAAGCCGGTTCCTACCGAAGCTGAAAAGCGACTCTAATACTTGGAGGAGCAACTAATGTATCTTAAAAGAGATGACATTTATAGGGAGAATCATCACACGTATGAAGTGGTGAACGCACAATTGCCACTACTAAATAAACACGGAATAGTGACAAACATTTGTGACGTAAATTTTGTCCGTTAAACATTTCGCAATTTTGACGGAGTTGTGACGGAAATAAGTTTGTGACGAAAATTCCGTCACAAAAATCATGGCGCCAAAATTTGTGACTGATTTTCCGTCAAACAAATATGTCGCATTGACAAAGTCAATGGCGCCAAAGAATTGTGATGGAATATCCGTTACAAAGGTCAAACTGGTCAATATATATGATGGAATTTCCGTCACAATATTTGACCAAGTTCACTATTTTGTGACGGAATTTCCGTCACATGTGTTAAGTGAATGGGATTCCTTTTGGTCTTGTGAATTAATAAATGTGACGGAAATTCCGTCACAAAAAGTCAAATTAGTCAACTTTTGTGACGGCAATTCTGTCATAAATGTTGACTAATTTGACTTTTTCTGATGGAATTTCCGTCACATTGTTTGACTGAATGGGATAATTTTGGTCTTGTATGAGTTTAACATGTGACCGAAATTCCGTCACAAAAGTTGACTAATTTGACTTTTTGTGACGGAATTTCCGTCCCATTGTTTGACTTAATGGGATAATTTTGGTCTTGTATGAGTTTAACATATGACGGAATTTCCGTCACAAAAAGTCAAACTAATTTGACTTGTTGTGACCTAATTTCCGTCACATTGTTTGACTGATTGGGATAATTTTGGTCTTGTATGAGTTTAACATGTGACGGAAATTCCGTCACAAAAAGTCAAATTAGTCAACTTTTCTGACGGAATTTCCGTCACAAAAAGTCAAGATGGTCAATATTTGTGACGGAAATTCCATCACAAAAAGTCAAATTGGTCAACCTTTGACTTTATGTGAAGGAATTTCCGTCACAAAAAGACTTGACATAATACCCAAATCGCGTGACCACTTTATCAATCCTATTAACATTTTCCTAAAATCTACCCAAACCCTAAAACCCAAAGTTGAACTCCGGCGACACCCACACCACCACCGGCGACCGCCCCTAGGGCAGCCTTTCTCCGGCGACCTTCCCCTTCCCCTCTCCCTCCGGCCTCCCCTTCCCTCCTGCATCCCCTTCCCTTCCCTCCTTTTTCTTCTTCTTTCTCTTTCTCCCTCCTCCTGCCGCCACCTTCCCCTCTCCCTCCGGCCTCCCCTACCTTCCCTCTCCCTTCGGCATCCCTCCCCTGCCCTCCTCCGGCCTCCCTCCGGCGTCCCACTACCCCCTCTTCTCTTCTTCTCTTCTCCTTTTTTTTTTCCTGTTTTTCTTCTCCTCCGGCTTCCCCTTCCTCCGGCTTCCTCCTCCTCCGACTTCCTCCTCCTCCGGCGTCCTCTGTCTTCAACCTCCGGCCTTCCTCCGGCGTCGTCGCCACCGTGTCCGCCACCTGGTAGGTGCACACATCTATATTTTTTTATTATTATGATTTATGTTTCTTTAATTTATATTCTATATTTAATTTTGTCCTCCAGTTTCCGGCCAGCAGGTGCTCCGTTCACCGTCCGTCTTGTTTTTTTTTCTTCTCTTCTTTTTAATAGGTAGATTTCTGATTTTTTTTTTAAAATTGTGTTAATTGACCTTAGGATAATAACCATTGTTATTATTTATGTGGAAATTATTGTTGGTGTTGATTTTATTGTTGATGTTTATGTTGAAATTATAGGTTGGGAAGTACTTAACTTATTTTAATTAGAATATAATGTTAGTATGTAACTTTGTTATTAAAAGTTATCTAGTTATGTAAATTATGTTAATGTTCGTTTTTTTATAATTTTCTTGATTAACCATGTGAAATTATTGTTACTATTGATGTTGAAATTGTTTGTTGCTACTGTTGTTGATAATTATGTAAATCATGTTGAAATTGTTTGTTTGTTGTTAGTTATGTAAATAAATCAGGTTGAAATTGTTTGTTTGTTGCTAGTTATGTAAATCATGTTGAAATTGTTTGTTGCTGTTGTTGTTGATGACCTGGTACCGGTTTTCGGACTGTCTTTGTACGTTTCAAGTCACTTAAGTGGTGAACACGTACTTAAGATTTATTAATGAGCAATGAGTTTGGTAACAATTCCTTTAATGTTCTTGAAATACATATGTGAAGTAATTATTTCTTCTACACTGTGTATTTTGAGAACTTAAGGGAATTGCTGCCGAATTTTTGACTCTATCATAAATCACAAGTACGTGTTTACTAGTGACCCGAAATGTATATTGACGGGTTTATGCTAGAGTGATAAGGACCCGAAGGCGGATTTTTGTGGAGGCCTAACTTGTTTGTGGTTGTTATACTGTTGTTTGTGTGTATATTGTTTAATTGTTTCCTTTGATCCTCTCTCTCTCTCCTCTCCCTCTCTCTCTCTCTCCTCTCTCTCTATCTCCCTCTATCTCTCTCTCTCCTCTCTCTCGCGGCCCGCTCCGGATGCGTCCCCCTCCCTTTTGTCCCGCGTCCCCCTCTATACAATATCACAGAATATACAAAACAATATCACTGGTTGTACTAAACAATATCACGAAAAAAAACAGCACAAAAGGGTTAAAAATATTTTATGTCATACGTACTTGCCGTTGACGACCACTACCCACCAACCAATATCGATGACAATCCAAGCACATAGATGACACAAAAAAACATTTATCCACCATTGCCATCACCCATTATTTATCCAATGTTTTATTTCCAATCTCCATATTCCTCCACCCATACACATTACTCCTACTCGGAGCTCACACCACCACTAATCACAATAAAAAAAATAATTGTCATCGCTAAATTAGGGGTCTTGTCGTTGGTTATGAAGAAGAATGTCGGAGGCAAAGATGCTAAGTAGATTTGAAATAGGATAAAAGAAGCTATATACAATAAACTCCGGTGAAACGCCGATAATAATGACTTTACGGCATGCAAAGGCGAGAGAATGATGGTGTTTGTCGGAGCTTCGATACCGGAACCAATTGGTGTGAAAAAAGTATGAGAAAAAAAAGTTAGTAATATTGGGCGAAATTTATGTTCAGTGGTGTGATATTGTACAGTATAACCCGTGATACTGTTTAGTATAACTTGTGATATTGTATTCTGGACTCACGGACTCAAAAAGATAGGGTGGACTCACATGATCCTAATTCTATATATATATATATATATATATATATATATATATTGAAATGTAGATCACAAACATGAAAAGATTAGAACGTCAATGAATGTACGAAAGATTAGATGAAAGAAAGAAACCCAGAGTTGAATTTGCCAATGGGGTTAGGGAGTTTATGGAATCTGCTGTCCAATGTAGTTCATACAAAAATTTAGGTGAGATGAGGTGTCCATGTAATAAATGCAAAAACACAGCTTTTAGATTGAGTGCGGATGTTCGAAATAATCTCTCCAAATATGGTTTTGTTGATGAATATTATGTATTGACGCATCACGGCGAGGAGTTGTCCACCGTAGAAAGTTCAAGTACAAGTGTTGTAGGTAGTGAAGATCCATATCGATATTTGGTGGAAAATGCTTTACGTTTTGTCGTTAACGGCATAATGGAGGAGCGACTCAATCCCGACATCTAGGTGGAAAATGCTTTACGTTTGGATGTAGAAAATAAAACTTCCTTTGGACCTAAAGGAAAAGCTGACTTTCTTGAACTTTGTGCAAAACGGCCCACGTCATCTAGGTTTGTATTGAACACCGCGGAGAAGAAGGCTCTTTGTGAATGGGTAGCTGCTTTGAAATTTCCGGATGGTTATGCTTCTAATTTAAGTAGGTGTGTTGACCATCAAAATTTGAAATTGCATTAAATGAAAATTCATGATTGTCATGTCTTTATGCAACGTTTACTCCCTGTTGCCTTGAAATATTTGCTCCCTTCGGCATCTTGGAATGAAATAACCGAGATAAGTCAATTTTTTAGAGACCTATGTACTTCTTCTCTTAAGGTTGAATCTATGGAGAACCTAGAATCAAACATTGCGGAGATAATATGCAAGTTAAAGAAGATATTTCCCCCGTCTTTCTTCAATTCTATGGAACATTTACCCATTCACTTACCTTATGAGGCGAAGGTCGGAGGACCTGTTCAATATCGGTGGATGTATCCTTTTGAGATGTAACATCTTTTATTAAAATAATTTAATAATTAGTTTCCATAATAAGAATAGAACATATATAATTCTCAATTAACGAAATAAATATGTAGGTTTCTTAATCATTTAAAGAAGAAGATTGCCAACATAGCCCAAGTGGAAGATTCCATATGCAATGCTTATTTGCTAGAGGAAATTTCAAATTTTTGTTCACTATATGTTAATTTGGAATCAGACCATACGCCAAGTTCAAAATTACCCGAGTTATTCAATGAAAACCTAGGGAGTACAAGCGGGAAATGTAGAGAGAGGTACATGGAGTTGAAAGAGTATGAAGAAGCTCACTTTTATGTGGTAAGGAATTGTGGAGATCTGTTACACTATTATGAAAAGTAAGCTATACAAAATAGTTTTTAATTACCTAATTTGATTATAATGTTAAATAGTTTATTTATAACTAAAACATGTTATTGATAATATAAGGACTTTGAGACATATATCAAACTCGCATTTCCCAATGTCACTTGTTCTGATGATGTTTGGAGAAGACATGACAAACGTTTTCCTAGTTGGTTCAAAAATGAAGTATGTGATAGATTTTATTTGACAATAATTAACACATTTACATTGCATAGAGAATGATAAAATAACAATTCAATAAATTTGTTGTTAATAGGCTGATAAATTGAAAGATCCTTTAAATATGGCTATAGCATTGGGTCCTAGTAACATGGTGAAAAGCTGGAGACGATATACCATTAACAGTTATAAATTTCGTGCTTTTAAAGAAGGACTTGACGTTCCCAAAGGTACCTTAAGCAATGGCGTTTGTGTGAACACTGTAGAAGGATTAGACTACTTTGGAATGCTAAAAGAAGTAATTCAGCTTTCTTATTATACCTGTGAAAAGGTTTACAGGGTCATATTGTTCAAATGTGACTGGTTTGATAATTCTCCCCGAGGACTTAATATCCACAAGGTATACGGACTTGTTGCAGATATAAATCACACAAAGAAACTTTGCTGACATAACCCATTCATGTTAGCTTATCAAGCTGATCAAGTTTGTTACGCTCCATATCCAACCACAAAGATAGGTAATCAATGGTCTGCGGTATTTAAAATCAAGGAAAGATGACATGTTGATGTTCATATCGATGAAACTGTCTTCCAGGAAGATGAGGTTGTCAATGATCATTAAATTTTGCCAGTTATTCTGGTGGAAGACACTGAGAGTGAAGGTGAATATGATGGTGTGGTTATTGTCGAGAGGGTGGAAGGGGAATACGCCAAGGACGTCAGGGAAGAAGAGGAAAAAGATGAAAGCGATGTTGGAGAAAAAGAAGAGGAAGTAGAGGAAGATAATGACGGATTGTTCTTTTCTGATGATGATGAAGAAGATCTTTCGATTCATAATGATAATGCTAGTGATAGTGAATGATTTTAGTTGTAATTTTCATATGTTAAGCCTATTTTAATCAAAGTTTATGAACTTTGTTTTAATTAACCCCATTGTACAATCTTGATGGAACTACATTTTTATGAATTGAAAAGTTTTAGGTTCATCCTTCTTAAAAAATTTTAATTGACTTATACTTGCATTATTAGCTGCCGACGATTATTTGTGACTAACAACAATGTTGATAGTTAGTAAACATGGCTGGTAATGAGACGGAGGACCAGAATGTCGACGACAACGCCCCACCAAACACTGAGGAACAGACTGCGGAGGAGAACGATCAAATTATGGCGATTATTCTCTCAGATGACCCTACCTTGGGTGTTTGGTAAGTTGTGTTTTTTTATCCATTTTAGTAGGTGTTGTTTTAATTTATACGTACGGTTTAATATAAAGTTTAATTTAAATTGACGTGTGTGGTTTTTAGATGGGACGACAAAGCGGTGAACGATTATGTGACTTGCTCGTTCACCCGTACATACGCTGATGACTATGTCACCAAATGGGGTGATGCGTCCAAGGCAAAGCGGAACAAGATGTTCGCTTATTTTACGGTAAGTTTTTCATGTTCGAATTTAATTTAATTTTTTAAAATTTAATCTACTCAATGTACTAATAACGGCTGATTGTGTAACATAGACATATTAGGCCGCATGACCGAGGGTATAACCTTCGGGGTTAGTGGGAGACCCGGGTAAAGAGGCGGATTACCCAGTTAGTTTGTAACGCCGCTACAGCAAAGAAGCAGCTGTGGTGGCTACCGGGACCTCATTGGAAGATGGTGAAGAAAAGGAGCGAAGATCCAAACTTTGTCAAACAATTAAATGTGAATAAGACAAATAGAAGGTCGGAAGAGTTCGGCTATCGTTTTAAGGAATTAGTAAGTATTTTAATTATTATGTTTTATCGCTTTTTTTATGGTGGCAATGTCACCCCGTACCAGCTCATGGAGAAGTCGAATAAAAAGAAGGATGGCGAATGGGTTAGCCCACGTGCAACAGAGACGAAAGTAAGTTTTCTCATGCATTTTCTTTTTACTTTTCATCTTTCCTTAGATTGGTATTATTTATTTTATATAAGTCGTAATTATTTTTTTTGTTTTTGTTGATTTACAGGAGGCGTACCAACATAAGATGAGTCAGCCAACACCTACCGGAGCCCCACCAGACCTCTTTGAAGTGTACAGTAATGTGGTGGGGGTTACAACAATAGATCGAGGTTCTTCGGGTTAGGATCGGTGGCTTCACAGTTGTTCGAGCCTACTAGAGGTAGGTATAACCCTTCTACTTCATCTTATTCACCGTCCATTATTGCCCAGTTCTCAAAGGAGAATTCGCAATTGAAAGAGCAAATGAGTCAAATGCAAATGGATATGCAAGCCACTCAAGAGAGACAAGAACGCATGGAGGCGTTCATGGGAGAGAGGTTTAATTTTTCCGGGGGCAACAACACGTGTTCGGGGTCCCTTAACCACGTTGTAGGGATGACTTCACGGATGATGGTCACGGATTTAGTGGTAATGCGAGCCATTAGCTTAGAAATAGCTAGGTTGTTTATATGAACCATAAACCTTTCACTTAAATGTATTGTGTAAACTTGAAATAGGTAGGTTGTTTGTATGAACCATTAAGTTTATGTAAATGAGGATTTGGTTGTGATGTTTGGTGTTGATACGTGTTTTTTTTAGATTCCCGCTTTGCGGCCGACAATGAACTTTATTTATTGCAGGATTTGTATGGTTATTGCATTATTTGTCGATGTTATTGTAGGATTTGTCGATGTAAAACAATGCATATTTTGCATTGTGGCTGACAGAAACCAGTTGTTTCGTGCAGCTACTAGGTTCATTTGTGACGGAAATTCCGTCACAAATATTGGCGTCTGGTCAACGAAAGTCAATATTTGTTACGGAATTTCCGTCACAAAAGTCAATATTTGTGACGGAATTAACGGAATTTCCGTCACAAAAGTCAATATTTGTGACGGAATTTCCGTCACAAATATTGACTTCCGTTGACCAACAAACTTTTCTGGTCAACGAAAGTCAATATGTGTGATGGAATTTCCGTCACAAAAGTCTGTTGGTCAACGAAAGTCAATATGTGTGACGGAATTTTTGTCACAAAAGTCTATATTTGTGACGGAAATTCCGTCACAAACATTGAATTTCGTTGACCAAGAGTTTGACCTTGACTTTTGGCTTGTGACGGGAATTCCGCCACAAATTTGTTTTGTGACGGAAATTCCGTAACAATTCCTCTTTTTGTGACGATTTAGAGTGACAGATTTTTGTGACGGAAATTTCCGTCACAAAAGCGCTTTTCTTGACGGATTGGCCTCGTTTGTGACGGGAATTTCCGTCACAAACCCGTGTTCATTTAGTAGTGTGCCAACCAACTTCAACATGACTAACATCCTAAAGTTCAAGGGGCATGAGAACCCTTTGAATCGCATTCAAGTCAATAAGCGCACTTTAGAGGTTCTTACCCAAAATGAGAAAGAAGGATTCACCGACTCCCTAAATAATCGAAGGAAAACTAGCACACAGCTTGTTGAGCGTGCAGATGAAGCTACTCTTGTAGAGAAATTCGTGGACATCCTGAGACCCGTTTATGCGAACCATCTGAGATACCAAAATATAAGGTCTTCCAAAGACTTGACTGTGCTAGGAACAAGAAGTGAAGATGATATCCGAAAAGGACTCTTGTCCAAAACGGTAGGTCGTGGGTATCACGGCTTAACGAGTCGTTCTTATAGCTCCACCAACAAACCCGATGAGGTCAAATATGTCGAATCATCCAAGAAGAGCAACCCTAAAAGGAAATTCACTAACCTTGGCGACACATATTCCAATGCCTTGGAAAGATTGATACAACAAGGCAAAATTCAACCTATAGGACCTACACCTGACCCGGAAAAGAAAGGCGGGTTCAGGGATGGAGACGCTTACTGTGAATATCATAGAGGCAAAGGACACGATACAGAGCAATGCTACTAGTCGAAAAATGTCATTCAAGATATGATTGAGGATGGTCGTCTAGCCATCCCTCATGGGAGCAAGCCTAACTACCCTCTTGAAGTTCTAACGATTACAAAATACACCTTGGATTGTTCACACCTCATCTCCCCAGTCGAAGGTGAAACCCATATGTTGGAAGATGAAAAAGAGATGTTCAAGAAAGAATTAGAAGACAACAAATTCAAATCAGAATTAGAGTCGAAGTCGGAGTCTGAGTTTGAAGTCTCTAGAAGGTCTTCTCCTGATGTCACCCCATCCCTCTGTTTCTCCTAGCTTAGTGTCAAGTAGTAACATGGCTTGGGGTACCAAAAAGGGAACCACCGTGGGATGGCAAGAAGACATCGCTAATGAGGGTGACCGTCTTTGTTGGCAACCTTTGACCAAACGTATTCTGAAATAATTGCTTCGGCAGGATTTTAGGCAGATAAACTTTGTATACATTCTTCTATGTTTCCTGTGGAAAAAGAAGAATCTCCGGAAGAAGAGGCAGCAGACAGGGCATGATTTAGATCGGTAAAATCGTACGCTTTTTTATGAAAGCATCTCTGGAGAAATACGCTCGGCCGAGGCTAGTTTTAAATTTTATCTTGTCATTGGGTTTCGGTTAGAATTTATAAAATTCTATCCCTATTGTTACCTCAGCCGTTTGTATTCACTATGTTAGCATTTATTAATAAATAGGACCATCCTAGTCCTCTTTGAGTTATGAACGAGCACATGTACTTTTTATTAGTCACTTGTTCTACTTTTTACTGTTAACTAGTGAAATATACTTGAAATACTCGATGTCGTATCTTTTTAATGTATATCACTCGTCCTCTTAGAATAAGCTTGAACGATGGCGTGCATTACCACCTTATCCATATATTGTGGTGTGAAAATTTCTTGATCGCCGTGTCTCTAGGTGACCTTTAAGTTTGGAGACCCCATCTTTGTACCCGATTCGTCAGATCCTATATGACTATCAGAAATTGCATCCTAGGCCAAATATTTTTATAACCCCCCCCCCCCCCGGAGGATCAAAACAATTTTTAGTGCAATCATGCCTAAACTCTCACAAATTCAAACCAAACAAAATAAATCCGAACAACCCCAAATCAAAAGTCTCGAATATTCAAAAATTCACGAGATGAGACAAATAAAAGTGGAATAAATTCAAAATAAAAAGATAAGAAATAATTCCATTCCAATGAGTTCAAATCAAACAAACAATTCCAGTCAAATCCAACGAGTTCAAATCAAACAAAAAACCAGTCTATCCAACAAAGTGTAAAAAAACCAAAAAGTCTCTCCAGTCAAAAATCACAAACAAAACAAAATCTCTCAAGTAGTCATCTTTTCACAAGTTTCAGACGAATCGACTCACATTTACATTGTCTCCATGCCTTTTGGGACTATCATTTCATTCATTTAGGTGGGTGAGAGAAATAACACAGATCTCCAGTGTCTTCTAACACAATAAAACCTCCCACTCCATTCCGTTTCCTTTCACCCTCGTGTAGCATCTAAGAACTCGACAAATGTACACTAAGCTTATACGGTCACAAAAGTATTTTGCCTCTATAATATTAGTTTTGCGTAATTGGTAGAGCTTGTTACTGTAATAAGGGCAGAACTCATCCAAAATTCTCAAGAACAAAACAAAGTAACGCGCCTCGCGTAGCCTACGTGCCGCTCGTGCGACACGAAATAAAACCGGCCCCTGGCTATTTAAAATTAACATCTCTATGCTCTTGCATTTTGACATTTGGATATCCCCATGTCATCGAAATCCGTAACTCTTCACCATTGCAAGCATAAGGATATCCCAAGACAGCTTAGAGAATGATATCAATCATGGATTTCCTAATCCTCTCCGGGTTCGAGACACAAATCAACACCGCCGCCAAATGAGCACACTTATTCATGGGACTCATTTCACTCCTCTTTCTTTCCACATTTTCAACAAATATACATTTCTTCTTTTACAAAACAACGTTTTTTCAATCCAATCCTTCATTTTGCGTCAATTTAGGACACCAACATGCAACATGTAATTTGTGTGATTTCTAGGTGATGTGATTTTCGGCAGCAAGACGGCAAAACCGTCGTCTACCAAACCTATTTTGTTTTCAGACTAACCTGCAAGAACAGAAAACATTCAAGCAGCGGAAACACTCAGGCATCAAATACAACCAAAAGAGGTATGTACATCAAGCTGGGGGCTCTCGCCCAAGACAGAGTTAAAATCAAAATCAAGGCTCTCGCCCAAAGTCAAAGCCAAAGCCAAAAGCAATTACAAAATCCAGAATCCAAACTCACAAGCAAAAGTCAAAAGCAAAAGCCAAAGCCAAAATCAAAAGCAAATCCAAAATCCAGAATCTAAATTCACACTCCAAAACAAAGTCCAAAATCCAAAACTTGGAGCTCTCGCCCGAATCCAAAATGTGCAAAAACAAACCAAAATGTACAAACCAACAGCAAAACAGCAAAAGACAACTAATCCTCATAACCAAGCTGTGACACCCCCAAATTTGCGGAAAGAAAAAAAAATTATTTAAATACATAAAAGATAATAATACCTAACGAAGGTGTCATAAATAAAAGGGTCATTACAAAACGGAAATAATATTATACATAAAAATTATACAAGACGGGAGACATATCTCCCGTATAAATACGGAAATAAAAAGAGTGTATAATCATATACAATCTAAGAACCGAATATAGGTCCAAGGTAAATACTTCGCTCGCTAGCTCGTCAATGTACCCCAAATATGCATTCACCACCTGTTCGACCGCATTAAATATAAACACGGAAGCCACAGTCAGTGGGGAGTAACTCCGAGTTCTCCCAGCCACGAAATGTCGAGTTTAATTAAACATGAATAACATAAAAGCAATGTATATTGGAAATACAAAACTTTAACATATATGATATGCTTTTCATGTTATGAAACAAATAACTAACATAGAACCTATCATATGAAAGCTATCATGTGAATCCGATAATAAAATATAACTCAAGGTAGGGAAGCTGGTATGCTGGCTCAGCGGTTACCATGTAACATGGCCCTCATACACTCAAACCCTAATCAACACGTAATCATGTAATCAGTTAACATCCGGTAATCAAACTCTATCAAATCTTAGCCGGCTTGCATTCACCTTCTAAAACTCAATAGAATCATACAAACATGAAAGACAATACTTCTACCAAAACGGCATAAGTTCTTTTAGAACCGTCAATAGTAATTACTGTGTTAACTCGAGTCTATCCACAAGGTAGGAAACATCCTAGTCCTAGACTGATCAGACCTAGCGACAACAGCTATTCCGCTCCCCGTCCCATGACATAACCGTCTATGAGAAACTCTACTAGGCGACCCCATAAGCAGAGATGGCTAGTACTTAAGCTGGCTCCAGTCCCAAAACGGATCAGGCAGCCATGCCCCGACTTGGATATAAACCCACCAAGCCGAGACACAAAAGCTATCAAGCAGTGAACTTCATATGCTCGTTAAAGATAGTACGGCCTATCAATGTCATGGTCCAAGCTACTCATTTAGAATTAGAATGGTCAAGACGCCATATACTCATAATTCTCTATGGGTACTTAGTCAACACGACACCAACCATATAATCAAACAGTCACGGGAAAACTTCCTATCATGTGACTAATTGCATATAAATCATAATCAAATATCATATCGCCTCATATCTACTCAGGCTAATTCATTAATTAAATACAACCTTACTTGAAGACAAATCCCCGACCCGAGTCCCGCGACGGGTCATCAGTCAAAAGGGGCTGACTAGATCTTAGTTTGACCAAACCCGTTTGATCAAACCGGCTAGAAACAGAGTCTTTACCACATAGACTTAGACATAAAAGTCAACATATTCATTACATGTTATTTTATTAACTTCTAACATGTGAATTATTATATCATACCAAACCCCGCTTGACTTAAAGGATATTAAATTAAACTACGATTTCGTCTTATAATTTCTAACATGTGAGAAATAATAATTTTATGAAAAACCTTTTTAATCAAATATTTTACTTATTAACATTTCCCACTTGCTAAATATTACAAAACACGATAAAATGACGATAACTCAAAAACCGTCACAAGTCCCAAAGTGGGACCCACGGGCTGATTTTGGGCCGAGACACACATGGGCCTGGACTGGCCCCACGGCCTAGTTTTGGGCTGTTTTGGCCTTTTAATCGATTTTACTAAAAACCGTTTCTAATTATTTCCCGCATGCTTAACATAATTAAAACCCGTCAAAACAACAACATAACAATCAAACATCGACACAACCCAAAGACCAAAACCCGGACCCACCATGGACCAACCCTGACCGGTCTGGACCGGGCCTGAACCGGCCTGAACCGGCTGGTTTGAGTCCGGTTTTCCAGCCCCTCCTCACGGTTCAAACAACACCCATTTCCAAATAAATTCTAACATGTTTTTAATTAACAACATCCATTTTTAAACATCCAATTCAACCATCATCATACAAAAATCATGATTATGACAAATCATAAAAATATGTCAAGAATACTAAACTTATTATAAATCCATACAACATGATAAAAACAACTACTTATCATGATACAACCAAAAATCCATAAATAACAACAACATGAACAAAAACTAAAAGTATGAACCAAAAACAAAAGAAACAAAAGCTATGTAACATATATTCGTCGAGTAACTCGGAATCGTTACCTAGCTAGCAAAATCAAGTAGCACAAAATAGAAGGAAAGAAACCCGTCTACTAATCTCACCCAAAATCTACGAGATCACCACACTCGTCTTCAACATCTTCCCCTATAAAATGACAAGAAAAACATTATTAGAATGTAAACTTGATTTTCCATAATTAAATGTTGAAAACGATTTTGT
The DNA here is from genome assembly GCA_022085475.1 of Heliosperma pusillum. NCBI lineage: Eukaryota > Viridiplantae > Streptophyta > Magnoliopsida > Caryophyllales > Caryophyllaceae > Heliosperma > Heliosperma pusillum. The sequence continues at coordinate 1,486 of JAIUZE010011194.1, read as the reverse complement.
CGGATTTGAAATTAAACCGTACTTGAAGATGGAGAGCGAAGAGGAGATTCTAGAAATATAAGTTAGGATGGATTTAAATAAGAAATGAAGGTTTTATGATGATTTGCTCAAGAACGACGAAGAACGAATGAAGAACGACGAAGAACGAATGAAGAACGATGAAGAACGATTAATTAGATCTTAATTTGATTTATTGTAAAATGAAAAGTTGTTAGTGAGTAAGTGTGGTGAGGGCCGTGTGTTTATAGAGAAAATAATGAGTCGGGTTTTGAAATTGTTGTTACGGAATTGACTCGGGTTTTATTATTATAATAAGATAATTAACTAGATATTAAGTTAATTAAATCAAATATCTAGATATTATGTTATATTAATCAAAAGAAATGAAAATATCAAGCCCTATTAGAGGAAGAGGAGCCGTGTGGCTTGGTGCTTGTCGGGTCTGTTTTGTAAACGATTTGCGTAATGTTCGTTGACGGATCGATAAAGTAGTAAATATCTAAGATATTATTATTAGATTAATCAAAATAATGAAAATATCCTAACGTGAGTGGAAAAGGATGACATGGGCGTGTGACTCATGCCAAAGTCGGGTTTCGGGTTTGTTTCGGGATTTTAGATGACTCGGGAATAGTTAATTGACGTTCGGGTTAAAACCGTAAAAGTTATTCTTTAATTCCAAATAAATTCAAAATAATTATATTAAATTTTCATAAATCCCAATAAATCTTAATAAAAATAAATTAAAAATATTATTTTTTTAAATAAAACTTCGGTCTTCAAAATTACAAGACGAGTCGGAAAAAGTCAACGAAAGTCAAAGTTGACTTAAAAACGGGATTCCCTTGGAATCTCGCAGAAATTCCAAATACGAATTCGGAAATTCAAAATTCGACTTGAAACAATAAATTCTATTTTAAAACTTAAGTTTTGCTGAAAAGTATCCGTAAGATATTTTACTAGAAAAATTGGGTACTTTTCGGGTTGTTACAACGCATTTACAGTAACTTCTCCTCGAGTGGCCTAAAGATGTTTTTACCTAACGTGGGTGGACAATTCCTGTTGATCCATCTACTCTGTATGATGCAGATCACCATGATCCAGAAAAAGTCCATCGGCCTCCTTTTACGGCACGACCTAGAACATCAACCAAAACCAATCGGAAACTGCACCGACTCAGATAGACGGTCGCCAGTCAAAAGAATCGACTTATAGTAATAAGATAGAAGACCCTGCCACGACCAGGCATCAAATAATTGATTTAAGGGTCTCTACAATGTCACTGTCCGACAGAGTGTCATACAGTCTGTCTATGTAAACGACCAGTCATCTCCATGACCCCATGGTGCTAAACCAACCATCAATCGACTTACAATCTAGTCATTTCGAGACGTCACCTCATTGAGTGACTAGGGACAAAATACTAAGTTCGTCCTATTCACTTGAATAGGGTCCAACAATCTATTCGGATAAACAAAGTATTGAA
>JAIUZE010011193.1:0-38302 GCA_022085475.1 Heliosperma pusillum | reverse complement strand
GAATGTTTTCCTGTGACTGATTTATTATATGGTTGGTGTCGTGTTGACTAAGTACCCATAGAGAATTATGGATATATGGCGTCTTGACCATTCTGATTCTAAATGAGTAGCTTGGACCATGACATTGATAGGTCCGTACTGTCTTTAACGAGTATATAGTTCACTGCTTGATAGCTTTTGTGTCCCGACTTGGTGGGTTTATATCCAAGTCGGGGCATGGCTGCCTTATCCATTTTGGGACTGGAGCCAGCTTAAGTACTAGCCATCTCTGCTTAGGGGGTCGCCTAGTAGAGTTTCTCATAGACGGTTATGTCATGGGACGGGGAGCGGAATAGCTGTTGTCGCTAGGTCTGATCAGTCTAGGACTAGGATGTTTTCCTACTTTGTGGTATAGCCTCGAGTTACAGAAGTCGACTATTGACGGTGCTAAGAACTTATGCCTGTTTGTAGACGTATTGATCTTTCATGTTTGTATGATTCTATGAGTTCTAGAAGGTGAGATGCAAGCCGGCTAGGATTGATATAGTTTGGATTACCGATTGTTAACTGATTCACATGATTACGTGTTGATTAGGGTTTGAGTGTATCAGGGCCATGTTACTTGGTACCCGCTGAGCCAGCATACCAGCTTCCCTACCTCGGTTATATTTTATTATCGGTTTCACATGATAGCTTTCACATGATAGGTTATGTGTTAGTTATTTGTTTCATAACATGAAAAGCATATCCTATATGTTTAAGTTTTGTATTTTCCATATACATTGCTTTTATGTTATTCATGTTTCATTAAACTCGACATTTCGTGGCTGGGAGAACTCGGAGTTACTCCCCACTGACTGTGGCTTCCGTGTTTATATTTAATGCGGTCGAACAGGTGGTGATGCCTATTTTGGGGTACATGACGAGCTAGCGAGCGAAGTATTTTACCTTGGACCTATATTCGGTTCATAGTTTGTATATTATTAGATACACTTTTATTTCCGTATTTATACGGGAGATATGTCTCCCGTCTTGTACATTTCGTTTGTAGAATATTATTTCCGTTTTGTAATGACCTTTTTATTTTATGACACCTTCGTTTTGTACTATCTTATTTCTTTTATGTATGTAAATAATTTTTTTTTCTTTCCGCAAATTTGAGGGTGTCACAGTTGGTATCAGAGCTATTTTGCTCCCGACGCACGTTTGTGTACCCTTGTATAAATAACTTGACCTTAATAAAATAATAAACCGTGAGATAGAAGGGTAAGATGGGTAGATTAGGATTTATGTTGTAGTCTTCTTGTTCTTGCTAAATGTTAAGTACTAATCTGTGTTTTCCTTTTGCAAGATGCCTCCGAGGATTGACAACACCATTTTAGCAGCTCTTACCGTTATTATCCAAAACCAGCAAAACCAGCAAAACCAGCAAGCAAATCAGATTCCTACTCCTATTCCTGACCGTGAGAGACACGGGAGTTGTACGTGGGTTGCTTCACAGCTATCGAGGAGCCAAGCCAAAACCTACGATGGCGAAGTTGATCCCGTTAAACTTTCGGTGTGGTTACGAGAGATGGAGAAGAGTTTTTCTCTTTATGATGTCCTTGAAGAGGACAAGGTCCGTCTAGCTCCTCACTTCTTAGAGAAGGAAGCGGATCAGTGGTGGACTCTTTCAGGTCCTACCGCTAAGTTGGAGCCTAATTTCGGGTGGGCTCGTTTCCGTGAGCTCTTGGAAGCGAGGTTTTACCCCGATGAGTTGAGACAACAAAAATTGAAAGAGTTCATGGATTTCAAGCAAGAAAAACTATCTGTTCAGGAGTTTACTACCCGGTTCAATGAGTTGGCTCATTATGCCACTCGACTTATTAGGGTAGAGGAAGACAAGGCTTTCTTTTATCTGGGAAAGCTTTCTCCCCAGATAAAGGGGAAGATTAGTAGAGGTTCGACTTCCTTTGTCTCGATCTATAATGATGCCATCTGGGCGGAGAGCTCTATCCGGGAGATTGCCGAGGAAGCTCGTGCTTCTTATGTTGCTCCTAATGCCTTTGGCAAGAGACCTTTATATCCTTCTTCTCGACCTTCCTTTTCTCCCTCTTTTCCAAACAAGAGGAGAAACTTTCAGAGCGGATCGGCAAACCAGAGAAACCGTCCCTTTGTGCCGAGTATCAACAACGACCTTAAAGGTCGTGTCTGCTTTACATGCAAGATGCCTATTCACCCGGGTGTTGGCTGCTTCAACAAGCCGTTTGTGTGCTTTATTTGCCAGAAATCGGGTCACAAGGCGAATGTATGTCCTGAGAGGAAGGGTACGGTGTCTACACCGGTTAGTTCTGGGAGACCTAAGGGTCGTATTTTTATTATGAGCCGTGCTGAGGCGGATGCCCAACCCGATATTGTGACGGGTATGTTCTCGATTTATGATTTACCGTGTTTAATTTTATTTGACACGGGAGCTTCTTTATCTTTTATTTCCATGAGACTATCCGATAAGTTACCGCTTAAAGCTTCAGTAGGAGAAACTACTACTATATCGTTACCATCCGGAGAAGTATTTTCATGTTCTTATCTTCATTCCGACATTCCAATATCCATAAATGGATCTATTTTTCCGGCGAATCTTTTACGTTTTCCTCTTGAAGAGTTCGATATTATTTTGGGCATGGATTGGTTATCTACTTATCATGCTCGATTCGAGTGCCGTGATCAGAAAATTATTCTTCAAAGTCCTTTGGGTGCTCGTATTTCTTATCAAGGGGTTAGAAAGCAAGCTAGTGTGAAGTTAATCTCATCTATGAAAATGTTGAATGTTTTAAAGAAGGGTCATCAAGCATTTCTATGTGTAGTGACTACTTCCGATTCTTCTCTTCCTTCTTTAAAGGATGTTCCTATTGTTCGGGAATTTCCCGATGTATTTCCCGATGAATTGCCCGGGATTGCTCCTGAAAGGGATGTTGAATTTTCCATTGATCTAGTTCCTGGAACTGGACCAATTGCCAAAGCTCCTTATCGTATGGCTCCTTCTGAATTGAAGGAGTTGAGAATTCAACTAGATGATTTAATTGAGAAAGGCTTTATTAGGCCTAGTGCTTCTCCTTGGGGTGCTCCGGTGCTCTTTGTCAAAAAGAAAGACGGTTCTATGCGGATGTGCATCGATTATCGCGAGTTGAACCGTGTCACAATCAAAAACAAATATCCTCTTCCTCGTATCAATGATCTTTTTGACCAGTTACGGGGTGCTTCTACTTTCTCTAAAATTGATCTTAGATCGGGTTATCATCAGATTCCCGTTCGGGAAGCATATATTCCGAAGACTGCTTTCAGCTCGAGGTATGGTCATTTCGAATTCAATGTGATGCCATTCGGTTTGACTAACGCTCCAGCTATATTCATGGATCAGATGAATCGTACCTTCCGGGAGTATCGTGATAAATGTGTGGTGGTATTCATTGATGACATTCTGATCTTTTCAAAATCTAAGGAAGAACATGCTATTCATCTTCGAACCATTTTGAGCGTTCTTCGACGCCAAAAGTTGTATGCTAAGTTCTCCAAATGTGAATTCTGGTTGCCCGAGGTATCTTTCCTTGGTCATGTCATTTCCAAAGACGGTGTTATGGTCGATCCAGCTAAAATTGAGGCGGTTGTGGATTGGAACAGTCCGAAAAATGTGTCCGAGATACGGAGTTTCCTTGGTTTAGCGGGTTATTATCGTCGGTTTGTGAAAGATTTCTCCAAATTAGCAAGACCGATGACTCAATTGCTAAAGAAGGAAGCAAAGTATATTTGGACGGATGAATGTGAAATTGCCTTCTTAGAATTGAAGAAGAGATTGACTACCGCACCGGTTCTAACTTTACCAGATGATGAAGCCGATTATGATGTTTATTGTGATGCTTCAAATCATGGTTTGGGATGTGTCTTGATGCAGAATAGAAAGGTTATTGCTTATGCTTCTCGACAACTCAGGGTTCATGAAGTGAATTATCCGACTCATGATCTTGAGTTAGCAGCTGTAGTACATGCCTTGAAGACTTGGAGACACTATCTTATCGGAGTTCATTGTAGAATATATACTGATCATAAGAGCTTGAGGTGTATTTTTACTCAGAAAGAGTTGAACATGAGGCAGAGAAGATGGTTAGAGTTGGTGAATGATTATGATGCTGAGTTGATTTATCACGAGGAAAAAGCAAATGTCGTGGCAGATGCTTTGAGTAGAAAGACTAGTCATTCATTAAATGCTCTTGGTACCTTACCCGATGAACTAGTAACCGAATTTCAGAAGCTTCAGATACAGTTTGTTGGGAAAGGATTTGATTATCTTGGTGCTTTGACAGCGGAACCTGATTTTTATCGAGAGATTCGTACTTGTTTACCGGAGGATGCTCCTTTTATCGCCATTCGAGCAAAGATATCACTTGGGCAAGCAAAGGATTGTGTGGTAGATAATGATGGCTACCTTCGTTACCATGGTCGAATGTATGTTCCGAGAAGTGCCGAGTTGAGGAAGAGAATACTTGATGAAGCTCACCTTTCTCCTTATTCTATTCATCCTGGTGGTGACAAAATGTATAAAGATTTGAGACCACAATTTTGGTGGCCGAGGATGAAGATTGAAGTAAAGGAGTATGTTAGTAGATGTCTTACTTGTCAGAAGGTGAAGATTGAACATCAAAGACCCGGAGGTTTACTGCAACCTTTGGAAATTCCTATGTGGAAGTGGGAGTCTATTTCTATGGACTTCGTGATGGCTTTACCTAGAACTTCTAGTGGAAAGAATGCCATCTGGGTTATTGTAGACCGTCTAACCAAGTGTGCCAGATTTGTACCTATCAGAGAAAATTGGAGTATTGATAATTTAGCTGATGCTTATGTGAGAGAGATAGTACGCTACCATGGGGTTCCTAAAGATATAGTTTCAGATCGTGATCCGAGATTCGGTTCTCGATTCTGGACGGCTTTGCAAGAAGCCATGGGTATTAAATTGTTGATGAGCACCGCTTTTCATGCCGCGACTGATGGTCAAACGGAGAGAACGATCCAAACTTTGGAAGATCTTCTTCGGGCTTGTGCTTTAGACTTTCATACATCTTGGGAGAAGAGTTTGCCTTTGGTGGAATTTTCTTATAACAACAGTTATCATGCTTCTATCAAGATGTCACCCTATGAGGCTTTATACGGTAGGAAATGCCGTAGTCCGGTTTGTTGGGATCAAGTTCAGGATGATCATATGTTGAGTCCCGACATAGTTACTGAAACGATTGATCAAGTTCAAGTCATTCGAGAGCGAATGAAGGCCGCGCAAGATAGACAGAAATCCTATGCCGATGTTCGTCGTCGACCGCTTGAATTTGATGTTGAAGATCGTGTATTCCTTAAAGTATCACCAATGAAAGGAGTGAAACGGTTTGGAGTGAAAGGGAAGTTGAGTCCTAAATATATTGGACCGTTTCGTGTGCTTCAAAGAGATGGTCCTGTTGCTTATCGTCTGGAATTGCCTCCGAACTTGAGCAAAGTTCATGATGTGTTCCATGTTTCGCAATTGAAGAAGTATATCAGTGATCCGAGTCATATTATTCAAGAGAAAGTGTTGGACTTGGAACCTAATTTGGCTTTGGAAGAAAGGCCGATTCGTATACTTGAAAGGGCTAACAAACAACTCCGAAACAAGGTGGTACCTTTAGTTCGTGTCCTTTGGCGTTGTGGAAACGTCGAATCAGAAACTTGGGAACCCGAAGCTAAGATATTAGCTAAATATCCCGAGCTCATTGCTTGAGGTACATTTCCTTCTTTCTTTCCTCTTTCTATTCGATTTAACCGTTCGAAGATTACGTACCTTCTATCGATATTCTTGATGCTGACGAGAACCTGCCGTTCCGTAGATAAGACCCCGTATTTTATTACAAATATAGTTTTAACAGTTTTGAAATAGACCTACATATGTGTTGCGTTCCTTCTTCTAAGTTTCGAGGACGAAACTTTTTAAAAGGAGGGGTGATTGTAACAACCCGAAAAGTACCCAATTTGCTTAAGCAATAGCTTATGGATACTTTTCAGTAGAACTTAAGTTTTTAATATAGGAATTTTTGTTCCGAGTCGTATTTTGAAATTCCGCGTTCGTATTTTGAAGTTTTGAGAGATTTCATGAAAAGACCGTTTTCGGTCATCTTTGACTTTTCTTGACTTTTAAATCGTCTTTGACTTTTTCTTGACTTTTTAAAGTCGTCAATTACTTTTCTTGACTTTTAAAGTCGTCTTAAACTTTTCTGAACTTTTAAGTCATTTTTGATTTTTTCCGACTTTTTAGTCGATTTCGACTTTCGTTGACTTTTCCCGACTCGTCTCATAAGTATGAAGACCGAAATTTTATTTAAAAAAATAATATTTTTGATTTATTTTTATTTATATTTATTATGATTTATCATAATTTAATATAATTATTTTGAATTTATTTGGAATTTAAAGAATAACTTTTACGGTTTTTAACCGAACGTCATTTAACTATTCCCGACGCATCGTAAAGCGCGCAACAAATCGAAACTCGACTTTGGCATGAGTCACGCGGCCATGTCATCGTTTTCCACTCACGATTGGATATTTTAATTGACTCGATTAAAATAATACAAATATCTTAGATATTTGTTACTTTATCGATCCGTCAACGGAGATTACGCAAATCGAGCAAAAACAGACCCAAATCACCTCAAACCACACGGCTCCTTAAAGTCCTCTAATGGCCTTGATATTTTGATTACTTTTGATTACAATATCATAATATCTAGATCACTATTCGCTTTATCGATCAATTAACGAAAATTACGCAAAACGCTCGAAATCAGACCCGACAAACACAATTCCACACGGCACACTTACCCACTCTTAAGCCTTGATATTTTCATTATTTTTCATTTTAATATCATAATATCTTGATATTAACTTTATCGTTAATTATATTTAATCGTTTACCGTAAAACGATTATTAAACGCGAGTCAATTACGGAACAACAATTTCAAAACTCAACACCTTTATTTGGCCTATATTACACGGCTCAACTCCACTTTCCACTCACCAACAACTTTTCACTTTACAACAAATCAAAATAAGATCAAAACATCACTTTAGTTAATCGTTCTTCGTGTTCTTCATCGTTCATCAACCGTTCTTCATCGTTCTTGAGCAAAACCTTTATAAAATCTTCGTTTCTTAATTAAATCCATCCTAATTTATATTTCTAGACTCTCCTCTTCGCTCTCCATCTTCTAGTACGTTTTAAATTCAATTCCGTCAAGATCGTTTTCAACACTTTAATTATGAGAAATTTATTTTAAGTTCTAATAATTGTTTTTCTTGTTATTTCTTATAGGGGAAGAGTTTGAAGACGAATTTGGGGACTCTTATATTTTGGGTGAAGACTAGTAGAAGGGTTTTCTTATTTATATATTTCTTATATTTTGGTGCTAAGTGATTTTTGGCTAGCTAAGGTAACGATTCCGTTTTACTCGACGAATTAATGTCACATAGCCTTAGTTTGTTTTTGTAGTCTTTAGTTTTGGCTCATGTTATAGTATTTAAGAGTTAAGTTAGTAACATAGCCTTTAATTTGATTTATTTGGAGTTTGGTTCATCTTTATTTTTGGTTCATGTTTTATGATTTATGGATTTTTAGTTAGTAATATGTTAAGTAGTAATTATTATGTTGTTTTATGATTTTTATGTTGTATGGAATTTTTGTGATGTTTGATGATTTTTGATGATTTTATGTTGTATGCATTTTTATGATGATTTAGTGTTCTTGATGATTTTTAAGTTGTAGTGAATTTTTATGTTGATTTATTGTTCTTGATGAATTTTTATGGTTTTTCATAAGTTATGATTTCTATGTTGTTTATGAACTTTTAACAAATTTAGTGTTCTTGAAGAATTTTAATGATTTTTACTAAGTTATGATTTTTATGTTGTTTATGAAATTTTAACAAGTTTAATGTTCTTTACAAATTTTGATGATTTTTAATAAGTTATGATTTTGTATGAATGTTGTTAAAATGGTTGTTTGATGATTAAAAACATGTTGGAAGTGATTTGATGTTGTTGATGGTGTGAACCGTGAGGGGAGGACTGAACCGGGTCCAAACCAGACCGGTCCAGGCCGGTTCAGACCCGGTCTGGGTTGGTCAAGGTGGGTCCGGGTCTTGGTCGTTGGTTTGTGTCGATGTTTGATTGGTTGGTTGTTGTTTTGACGGGTTTTAAATATGTTAAGCATGCGGGAAAATATTAGAAATCGGTTTTAGTAAAAATTGTAAATCACCATTTTAGCCCCAAACGGCCTGGGGCCCATTCAGGCCATATTGGGTCCGGCCCATTTCCAGCCCTGGTCCACCTTGGGACTCGTGTCGGTTTTTGAGTTATCGTCATTTTTATCGGGTTTTGTAATATTTAGCAAGCGGGAAATATTAATAAGTAAAATATTTAATTAAAAAGGTTTTCATAAAAAATTAATATTTCTCACATGTTAGAAATTATAATACGAGTTTATAGTTTAATTTTCTATCCTTGTAGTCAATCGGGTTTTCGGAAATGTTTAATATGTCACATGTTAGAAGTTTTAATGAAATAACATGTATTGAATATGTTGATTTTCATGTCTATGTCTATGTGATAAAGACTCTGTTTCTAGCCGGTTTGATCCAACGGGTTTGGTCAAACTAAGATCTAGTCAGCCCCGATTTGACTGATGACCCGTCGCGGGACTCGGGTCGGGGATTTGTCTTCAAGTAAGGTTTTATTTAATTATTGAATTAGCCTTAGTAGATCTGAGGCGATATGATATTTGAATATGATGTATATGCAATTAGTCACATGATAGGATGTTTTTCCCGTGACTGTTTGATTATATGGTTGGTGTCGTGTTGACTAAGTACCCATAGAGAATTATGAGTAGATGGCGTCTTGACCAGTCTAATTCTAAATGAGTATCTTGGACCATGACATTGATAGGCCCGTACTATCTTTAACGAGCATCACGAGTGGTCCGCTTAATGCGTTGGGTCTCGGCTTGGTGGTTGATACCAAGTCGGGGGCATGGCATCCTAAGAGTTCCGCTTTAGGAAGGGAGCCAGCTTAAGTACTAGCCATCTCTGCTTAGGGGGTCGCCTAGCAGAGTTTCTCATGTACGGTTATGTAATGAGACAGGGAATGGGTTAGCTGTTGTCGCTAGTCTGATCAGTCTAGGACTAGGATGTTTTCCTACCTTGTGGTATAGCCTCGAGTTACAGAAGTCGACTATTGACGGTACTAAGAACTTATGCCTGTTTGTAGAAGTTTTGGTCTTTCATGTTTGTATGATTCTATGAGTTTTAGAAGGTGAGATGCAAGCCGGCTAAGATTGATAAAGTTTGGATTACCGATTGTTAACTGATTCACATGATTACGTGTTGATTAGGGTTTGAGTGTATCAGGGCCATGTTACATGGTAACCCTCTGAGCTAGCATACCATCTTCCTACCTCTTGTTAGTATTTTATTATCGGATTCACTGATCGCTTTCACATGATAGGTTATTGTTATTAGTTGTTTCATACCAATGAAAGCTATCATATAGTTTAGTTTTGTATTTTCCATATACATTGCTTTTATGTTATTCATGTTTAATTAAACTCGACATTTCGTGGCTGGCAGAACTCGGAGTTACTCCCCACTGACTGTGGCTTCCGTGTTTATATTTAATGCGGTCGAACAGGTGGTGAATGCATATTTGGGGTACATTGACGAGCTAGCGAGCGAAGTATTTACCTTGGACCTATATTCGGTTCATAGGTTGTATATTATTATACACTCTTTTATTTCCGTATTTATACGGGAGATATGTCTCCCGTCTTGTATATTTCTTTTGTAGAATTTTATTCCGTATTGTAACGAACCTTTTTATTATGTAATGACACCTTCGTATTGTATTCGTATCTTTTATGTATTTAAAATATTTTTTTTTTTCTTTCCGCAAATTTGAGGGTGTCACAGTTGATGATGAATATTGATTGTTGATAGTTAATAGAAGTAGATTATGAGAATTGAAAATGATTGAATGCTTGATGAAGTTCTCGGGTGAACTGGTGCTCCTGGCCGAAGTACCGGCCGCCGGTCCAGTGACCGGCTGGGAATTCACTGCACCGACCCTTTTTTGTAGAATGATCATATCTCCTTCGTTACTTGCTTGTTTTGGGCTTGTGACCTATCGTTGGAACCGTAAGAGGATACGCTATCACCTCAACTTGAAATTTCTGCATTTGCATATCTAGAACTCTAGTTATGACCGTTTGAAGTGGACCCTTGTTTTAGTTAGTTTCCAAACTTGCTTTTTGTGTGTAGCTGTGCTCCGAGCCGAGGTACCGGCCGCCGGCCTCCACACCGGCCTGGAACACGGCTGTGTTTTTCTCTTATAATTTCTAAAACTCATAATTTAAAATAGTTCGCATGGTTCGTTTATCGTATAATTTTACGTAGTGACTTATAATATTCATGTTTTGGATATATGATATTTCATTCGCTTGTATCACATGTTTTGTGACGGTTTTTGCTATGTCCACTTTTAGTCGGTTTTTACAAATGATACGGTTTGAGCACTATTTTGTCTTGTGCTTTGTACTCTCATTCCCTTGGCTACCTCCACGTTCGTAAGGCTGGAATGTCGGAACCGAGAGGTATCCTACTACTTAATTGCATGTGTTAGTGGGCATACTATGACGTTGTTGGGAGGCGATCGCATTGCGTTGATCGACCCGGCCGTCAAATGTTGTGTACTTGTGAGGTGGTGTTATTTGCATGTAGCGTACCGCTTGTTATGAGGCTTGTGCTCTTTTCCGCCTCTTTCGTGAAGGTTGACCGAATTTGGGGTACTCGGCGTCTATGATTGACCGAGTCTTGGATGTGGAACGTCTTACCACATGTCGAATCGGGAAACGTCTTATCCCGAGTGTCTGGCCAGGTTTAGACTAGGACCGTATTATTATCGTCGGCCTACCAGGAGGAAATTAGTCTACATATACGAAATGTAGTATCGTGTATGCGTTCAGGGAAACGTCTTATCTCGTGGATGCCTTTTAATCATACTTACCATTTACACGGTGCTAGTGCGTTTCATTTACCGTGAGAGAGGTCGTCAACATATTGTATGTTTGGATGGATGATTACATGAATGATTATATGATTGATCATTGAATGACTTGGCATGGTTTGTTTGTCGAGTCTCAATCTTATCAAACTTATACCGCTAACGGTGAGATGCAAGCCCTAGTGAGCGTATTCGGTTGCCTAAGAGTGTCTTCCCCGAGTCTTTGTATAACATGATGGTTTCGGACTTGTACTTCATATGCTCTTATCATTATACTTTGAATTGCATATCTATCCTTATCGTATCTCACATGTATATCTATATATGCATGCTTCTACTTTTGTATTTCCTTTTATGTACGTTTAATGTGATATGGCTGGGAGAACCCGGAGTTACTCCCCACTGATTATGGCTTTTATGTTTTTCATGAATGAACAGGTTGCTTGCATGGATGGCTTTTTGATTATGCTATTTTGGGTTCGGGTGTGAGCTAGCGGGCGTTGTCCCTGGAAGATTCACCTCTAGTCGTTAATTAGCTAGTTTGCTAAACACTTGTTCTTTGTTAACATTTTGAGAGACTCCGTGTCTTTGTTATATTTCGTACTTAGTTTGTTCTATTTTGACACTCCTCTTATTTTCTATCTTGCATGTATAAAAATTTTAAAAACTTCACATTTCCGCTATATATTTCACATGCTTGTTTGTTTTATATTTTCGCATTCACGAGGGTTGTCACAGTTGGTATCAGAGCTTTATCGCTCCCGACGCACACACGTGAACCCTAAACTTAAACTACTTGACCTTGAAATAATGAATGAGAGATGGGTAGACTTAAGGACCTAAGGTGGTAGTCTTTGGTGTACTTGATGTTTGTTAGGTTCTAACTTGTTTGTTGATTGTGTTGAGTGATGTTATGTTTGTTTGTATCTACCGTCTTGAGGTGGATCATGTGTTACCTAGAAAAAGTATCCTTTACCAAAGATTGAAGATTGACAAGCCTAATTAAAGTGTATTTCTTCCTCATCTATGAATTCTCTCGTCCTTAATGTATTATGCTCTCTTCCTTCTATCTAGGTGCTTTTTTCTCTTCCAACTTGTTTGCCTCTTGGAAATTTCTCTTGATAGTTCCTCCATCTTACCATTGGTATCCTTACCTTCCGCTTGTAACGTTTTTGTGGATGCCATACCCATTTGTTTGTGGTATATTATACTTGGTCGGAAGAACTTTGAATTTTGTGGAATATTAGTGTTTGCTAGAATGAATTTGTGATTTGAGGAAAATGGTGTAGATCTAAATTCACCCTATATTGATGATTGGTTGTAACTCTAAGGAAAGGTAGTAAGATAAGTTTGATGATTTTAATGCTTGATGCTTGCCATGACTAATGTGTAGATAGTTCATGGTATTTGATGGTGTAAGGTTGAATGAGTTGGCTAGGACTTCTTAACCCATTAGTGATTTAATCTTTTGAACTTAGGAGTTTAGTAATATTAGAGTGTCTTGAGGATCATATCTAAATTGGAGCTAGTTGTTCTAAGTGAGAATATTTGGATGATACCTTGAGGTGTAAAACGCTTTTGAGACTAAGTGACTTTTTGTGGATTCTAGTGTATGTGTTAGAGTATACGCTTGGTGGAAAAGCATTTGGCTATATTTCTTGGATTTAAAGATATGATCTTGTCTTATGGTATCGGAGACTCGTTTGAAGTAGTAAGATTTCATTGTAAGTTGAACCATATTACTTGAGGATTATAGATGTGAGCGAGATTCGATGATGTGAGCTATGATGGAAATACCTTGGGACGTTAATGATGATGTTTGACTTGAGGTCGTACTTTGTTAATAATGAACTCGTGGGCTATATGATGTTAATAATGACGTTTTATTCGGTGTTCTACCTTGTGGCCGTAGGAGTTGAAAAGAGATTAGTATGAAGAATTCCATGTTAGTTCTTCGGTTTTGAAACCTTTGAGAGTGTGTCAAATTTTGGAATTTAGAGAATGTTATTATGTTTAAGATGCAATTCCGAAATTGGGATACCGTGTTATATGAAAGTATGGATAAATTGGGTTGTAATCGATTTGTTAAAACTAGGTGTACCTTACTCCGATGATTTGTGGTACGAGGGTCCCTTGTAAGAGACCTTTGTTATTGAGATGATTTGCTTTGCTATCGCCCTGAGTTTAAAAAGGGAATTTTGTGGATTAAACCTTAAACCTTTTTCTCGTGTCATTATCACTTTCCATTTCCTTTCATGCAAGTTCCTACTAAGCCCGATTCCTAAGAAATTGTTTTCTCTTATCTTTTCCTTCGCTTGGCTATCTTCATAGCTATATCTATCCAATATCTAGCTTTTGGCTCCCTGCCTCTAGCGTTCCTCTAATTTTCGTCCGATCTTATCGCGTTCGTGTTTCCCTCGAAATCTCCTCCTATCGTTTCCAATGTCATGGTGTCATTGTCTTTCCTCTGGTGAGATGATTAGGTTGTTAGCTAGCTTCGTGTTGATTTTGATCATGAATAGGATTGGGATTTAAACCTTAGGATGAATCTGTTGGTGGTATTGTACTCTCTTGGTGGCTTCATTTATTGAGCTTGCTAGTGTAGTGCTATTTTGGAAATCAAGTTGAGCGAGATGATATTCGTTGTTGTTGAGTATTATAACGGTTGCTTGGTATGTCATTTGGGAATTAGATGCCTCTAATTGGTGAATTCTAAAAGAGACTTTGCTTTAGGGAAATTGAGCCGATACCCAAAGTTTGAGGAGTATTGTCATAAATGAAAATCGATTCATTTTGAGTTTTAGATGAATTAGATGATTTGAATGGTTGTCTGATTGCCAAGTGATTGATCATTTGTGGTTTGGAATTAGTAATTTTCTTTTATTCTTTAGGAATCATAGTTCGAGATTGAGAAATGTTCGTTGCAAGCTTTGGTTAATGAATGCTCAGTTGTTATGGATTATAGAGTTAGAATGTGAACCCATTTATCTTGAGGATTAGTAACCACCATAGTTTGCTAATGTGACTATTTATATTTGACGCTTCGAGCGTAGTAATGATCGAATTAAGGATGTTATGGCGTATTAAAGAATCCTTATAATCGATAATGGATTGTGGATTTTCCCTTGTCGTGAGACTTTGGATGAGGCTAGTTGAATCTTAGATAATTATGTTTGTTGCGTTGATTGTGTTTTGACTTTCGAGGATGAAAAAGTCCATGCAAATTTAGGATAATGAGTTTGAAGTAAATTGAATCAAGGGAATTTCATAGTAAGTCTCCTTTACCATGTGGATTGTTAGTTGTGGAGTCTACCGTGCCGATGGACCTTAGTAGATTCTAATTGGATTCGAATAACTGGGATTTGTTACTCGAAGTTTCGTGATTATGGAATATTTTTTTAGGAAATCGGATGATTTAAAATGATGAGTTGCAAATTGGGTAAATTGCATTCTCTTGAGGATTTGGTTTATCAGTAGAGTTAGTACTATCGAGTTCTTGTAGATCTTCCTGCCGACTTCATCGTGAATCTTCCTATCCCTAAGAGTTCGATTTGTTTCGTTTTTGCGTGTTTTGTATATATTTTGTTACCCTGAATTGTGTGTGAATTGTACGAGTCGATCTATGTACGTGTAATGTGTTCTTATTTTGATTTTATCTTTTAGAAAACCTTCAAATTTCCATATTATATCTCTAATTTAGCGTTTCAAAGAAGTCTAAAGATGATTTTTGTACCTCCTTTTTGGAAAAAAAATAGATTTCTTTCGCTTTTATATTTGGATTTTACGTTTGGTTGGATGTTTGCACTTGTTATTGGAGACGTCTGATAACTAGTCCTACACTTACTAACACTTGTTTTGATTTTCGATTTCACTAATTCGACATGATTTGATTTGGATAACTAGAGTACTCGTTCGCGACGGGCACTCTTGTGATTCGTGATTTAAGTTTCGCACTTATGGAAAAAAAAAAAAAAAAAAAAAAATTTCCTTAAACCGTTTTCGAGATGAACCTCGTTTCATAAATGTTTCCCTTATAAAAGTTTTCGTATTAATTTTGAAAACCGATTCTTGTCCTTGATACTTTTGTTTTCTACTCTCAAGTTTCGAGGACGAAACTTTTTAAAAGGTGGGGTGATTGTAACACCCGCAAATGTACCTTATTTTTCTAGTAAAAATATTTTACGGTTACTTTTCAGTGAAATTTAGTTTTAATCGTAAATTTAATTTTCCGAGTCGAATTTAGAATTTCCGAGTTCGTATTTGGAATTTCCGCAATTTTCCATGAGAATCCCGTCTTAAGGCGAGTTTGACTTTTGTTGACTTTTTCCTTACATAACTCATACTACCTCCCTTAACCTATTTTCATTCATTCAACTCATTTCAACTTTACTTCTTCTCTAAGAAATCAAAACCCTTGCCTCCCTCTTTGATCCATTCTTATAATCATCGTACCTCATTCGTTTTCCGCTCAAATTCACGTAAGTTTGTCTTATTCTTCCCCTCTTATCTTCCTCTATCCGTTTTGGTAATAAAATTACCGTTTTTCTAGCTTTTCAATTTATCCGTCTTTCTCAAAGGTGAATTATATTCATCTTTTATAATCTAATTGTAGGTGGAGACTTAGGAAAGCTTAGAAATCAATTGAAGACGCGAAAAGGTAACGGTGAAGGGTTACTCGATATTATTTACGTGTTTTACATGCTTTATATGCTAGAAATCGTATTTAGAATACGATTAGAAAGCTTAGGATTCATGTTATTGATGATGAATGTTGTTAGTTGATGATTGTTGATGATGAATATTGATTGTTGATAGTTAATAGAAGTAGATTATGAGAATTGAAAATGATTGAATGCTTGATGAAGTTCTCGGGTGAACTGGTGCTCCTGGCCGAAGTACCGGCCGCCGGTCCAGTGGCCGGCTGGGAATTCACTGCACCGACCCTTTTTCGTAGAATGATCAAATCTCCTTCGTTACTTGCTTGTTTTGGGCTTCTGACCTATCGGTGGAACCGTAAGAGGATAAGCTATGACCTCAACTTGGAATTTCTGCATTTGCATATCTAGAACTCTAGTTATGACCGTTTGAAGTGGACCCTTGTTTTAGTTAGTTTCCAAACTTGCTTTTTGTGTGTAGTTGTGCTCCGAGCCGGGGTACCGGCCGCCGGCCTCCACACCGGCCTGGAACACGGCTGTGTTTTTCTCTTATAATTTCTCAAACTCATAATTTAAAATAGTTCGCATGGTTCGTTTATCGTATAATTTTACGTAGTGACTTATAATATTCATGTTTTGGATATATGATATTTCATTCGCTTGTATCACATGTTTTGTGACGGTTTTTGCTATGTCCCACTTTGAGTCGGTTTTTACAAATGATACGGTTTGAGCACTATTTTGTCTTGTGCTTTGTACTCTCATTCCCTTGGCTACCTTCCCGTTCGTAAGGCTGGAATGTCGGAACGGAGAGGTATCCTACTGCTTAAATGCATGTGTTAGTGGGCATACGACGACGTTGTTGGGAGTTGAACGCTATGCGTTGTTCGACCCGGCCGTCAAATGTTGTGTACTTGCGAGGTGGTGTTATTTGCATGTAGCGTACCGCTTGTTATGAGGCTTGTGCTCTTTTCCGCCTCTTTCGTGAAGGTTGACCGAATTTGGGGTACTCGACGTCTTTGTATGATCAAGTCTTGGATGTGGAACGTCTTACCACATGTCGAATCGGAACATGTCTTATTCCGAGAGTCTGGCCACGTTTAGACTAGGACCGTATTATTATCGTCGTCCTACCAGGAGGAAATTAGTCTACATATACGAAATGTTTATCGTGTATGCGTTCAGGGAAATGTCTTATCTCGTGGATGCCTTTTAATCATACTTGCCATGTACACGGTGCTAGTGCGTTTCATTTACCGTGAGAGAGGTCGTCAACATATTGTATGTTTGGATGGATGATTACATGAATGATTATATGATTGACCATTGAATGACTTGGCATGGTTTGTTTGTCGAGTCTCAATCTTATCAAACTTATACCGCTAACGGTGAGATGTAAGCCCTAGTGAGCGTATTCGGTTGCCTAAGAGTGTCTTCCCCGAGTCTTTGCATATCATGATGGATTCGGATTTGTGCCTCTTATGTTCTTATCATTATTTATCAAATTGCCTATCTATCCTTATCGTATCTCACATGTATATCTATATATGCATGATTTTACTTTTGTATTCCCTTATATGTACGTTTGATGTGATATGGCTGGGAGAACCCGGAGTTACTCCCTCACTGATTGGGGTGGGCGTTCATGTTTCATGAATGAACAGGTTGCTTGGCTGGATTTTGCTTTTTTTTGGGTTCGGGTGTGAGCTAGCGGGCGTTGTCCCTGGAAGATTCACCTCTAGTCGTTAATTAGCTAGTTTGCTAAACACTTGTTCTTTGTTAACATTTTGAGAGACTCCGTCTCTTTGTTATATTTCGTACTTAGTTTGTACTATTTTGACACTCCTCTTATTTTCTATCTTGCATGTATAAAAGTTTTAAAAACTTCACATTTCCGCTATATATTTCACATGCTAGTTTGTTTTTTATTTCCGCATTCACGAGGGTTGTCACAATAACAGTAAAGTATTTCAATCACATAATACGTATAATTTAATTTTTGTAACAAAATAAGAATATCTTATAAAATATGTCTATAAAAATTGAAAAAAAATCATACCATTTTTATAAAGAAGAATATAGTTATTTATTGTTTGGAATAGTAGACTTTGTTGTAGATGTGATATAAACAAGTCTATTTATAGAATAAATCATTTAGGCGGGAAAATTTTAGAAAGCTCTTAATCTTTTAGTATAAGGGGATTAATGCCACAGTTGCAAATTTGTTTCTAAATATGTAACTACGGAGTATATTTAATGAATATAAGTATAATTGTATGAATATGTATATTCTATTAATTTTATCTATATAAGTACCTCAATAAATATGTTTTTTATTCTTATGAATATGTAATTTGTGTATATATTTTTTATATTTGGAATATCAATATTAATCTTGTGAGTGTGTAAATTTTCCTTCGTGAATATAATTTTTCATTTGCGTGAATATGCTAAATCTGTAATGTGAATATCTCATGAATATATTAATTATGTGATGTGAATATTTCATTTTATGAATATGTCAATTATGTGATGTCAATTATGTGAGTAAAATTAAAATAAGCATTAAAAATGTGATCTCTACTTATAGAGAAACAAAAATTACGAATGATGATATACTTTTGTAATTTATACAATGAATCAAATTTAAGTATTTAGTGATCCACTTATGTAATTCTTTTTGTATTGCTCTACTATGTCGAGGATAGACTAGTGAAATTAGTGAACACTAGTAAAATTATATTTAAAATAGTACTAGTGAAATTATATCAAACATTCAATGCTGATTATTTGAAGTTTACGAAATGTGAGTTAATATATTTCGAAAATTATAAAAGGGAAATGGTAACCTCGTGTTTTTTCGAATTCTACTTGATACTAATCGTTTTTTTTCGAAATCTACATGTTCCCCATAAACTTAATGAAAACCTCTCAAAATATCCAAGTGAACCGATCCGTCTCTTTTAAACGTTTATATTATGCACTTTTTATTGATCTTTTGATAATAATTTGGCATGTCGTTAAAAAAAATTATCGTTTAGTTAATCATAAACATATTTTCTTTGTAAATATTTAACTGTTTTAAAACTTGAGTTTTAGTAGTTTCGATATTTTATGTTAGGGGTACCAGTAATGATTTTAAAATGAGAGGTATCACGTAGAATTCGAAAAAATAACGGGGTATTATGTAAGAAAACAAAAAAAAACTTATTCACGAGGAAAAAAATGATATAACATAACGAAATAAGCGAGACACTTGAATAAGAAAAATATAAGGAAATATAAGGGACAGAAGTGTGGCTTATGGCGAAGGACACAAATACAAAGCGATAATGGACAAGAAATGGGCGCGTGACCAGTGACGGGCCTAGAGGTGCGCATAACACCACGTATGCACCCTTGGTAGCTGAAAAAATTAAATAAAGTGATTGTCAGTATCCTCCTATATATAAAAGCTGAGTGTTTTCCAGCCTTCTTATTGGCTGGAAAAAAACTCATCTTTTTTCCCATTTTTTTGCGAGTGGGACCCACACAATTTCCAAAATATTTAATTTCCCTCTCTCCTCCCCACAATAACTATTTAAATCCTACCACATAATTATGACTATAATATGATGACCTATCATATAATACTTCGTATGACTTATATAATATGATTTCCTGACTTATACTATGCTAATCAGGGAAAAAAATATAACAATCGACAAAATTTAAATTACCATTCCAAAAATAAAATTAAAAAAATATTTACATTCCAAAAATTATATACAAAAAATACAAATTATTACAATTCTCGTATACTTTGTATACTATTATACGAATACATGTTTAGAACAAATTGAAATCGACTAAGGTTATTAAAAAAATAACACATACACCATCTATATAAATCATGGGCTCACAATAATAAATTTCATGTTGATCGAACAAAAAATTGACTGTAATTATATATTTGTTTAATTAGTATATTTCGAACATCATAATTTTAAAAGCAATCGTGCATTTTAGCACGGGTATAAAACTAGTTTGTATAATTTCCGATCCCTTAGAGAAGGTATAGTAGGAATGGCTCAATGGATACAAATTGTGTGCCTGGGTAAGGAGACGCGGATTTGAACCCTTCTAATTAAGTACAATTTTATTATTGATTCTTCGCTTCTAGGTAAATTATACCATGCACCCAGGAGTATGGTGCATGGTACTCCCTCCTAACTATTTTTTTTTAATAGATGATTTAAATTTTATAAATTAATAAATTATTAAAAAAAATATATCATTATTCATAATATTTAATTCTCTACGATTAGAGACCATACTTGATATATTTCGGTATTTATCTTAGTTTTATTCACATATTCATTTCACGTAATGACATATTCATAATAATGAGATATCCATATCATATCACATAATATAATTTTTTTATTTCTATGAAATATTTTGCATTGTGTAGTTCCGATATAGAATAAAACGTTCATGATCAAACTAAATATTACACTAGATAATACGTATTAATAAAATTATAGTGTCGTATTCAATAAACCAGTTCCACCAAGACGCCCGCAAAACATTTGACGCCTCTTTCCAGTTTGGCGCATGCTCCTTGTACCCGCAGGTTATGGTCTCCGAAATCAGTTTAACCACATCTGAGTCACTGAACCTGAAATTAATGATCATAGTTAAATACATTATATATAAATATTATGATATTTTAAATAATCATAATTATAAAACAACAATTAAAGTAAAAGTGAACTAGTCTTACCATACACCTGTTTCCTCATCCGGATCGAGGCAGACTCTGCGAGTAGTGGTATCCACCTGTGTCGGTGGCACGTTCCTTTCATTCACTTGTTCATTCTCATCCTCCTGCGCTCTGTTTTCTACATTACTACAACTACCTCTTCTTCGTCGTCCGCCCGCCATATAGAGAAAAACTAAACTATTCAAAGTTGTCATGAATTAACAAACATGTATGTACAATTAAATGACAAGAAACTATATATTGGTATTAATGAATAATAAAAACAACTGTCAACAGCTCAAATGAAATTGTTTTGCAAACGCCCATACATTTAGAAAAAGTAGTTTCAACTAATATAAGAATTAGAAATAATCTTATTCATCATCACTACTTGAATATTGGTTTTCGAAAATGTTGTATTTAAAAAGAGAGTCTATAAAATCTTCTTCTTCTTCCTCTTTATCTTCCTCTTTATCTTCTGCTCCGTCTTCCTTCCGCTTCTGCTCATCCTCCTTCTCCTCCTCTTCTACCTTCTCCTCATTACTGTCCTCTACTTGAGTTTCTTCTTCCTCCTCCTCTATAATCTCGTTATCATCTGACACTTCAATTATTGATAGTAGTGTCTCACTACTAATAACATCTTCTTGAAACGCAGATTCGACAATAGGAGCATCAACATGCGATCTGACTTTAGTTTTGAATACTGCTGACCACTTATCTTTATCTCTTTTGATATTTGGATATGAAGTATAATAAACTTGTTCGACTTGATAAGCCAACACAAATGGATCATATTTCGGAAATTTTCTGCTTCGATTAACATCCACAAGTTTATAATCCTTATGCATTTGCATTCCTTTTTCAGAGTTATCTATCCAATCACATTTTGAATAAAATAACATTATATGTGCGTTTTTCGCATGTGTACGACAATTCAACAACTTTGTTGAGTGTTCCATAGTAGTCAGCTCCCTCAGTCGAACTTACACATACTCCATTATTAAGTGTAGATTTTTCCAAATCTAACCCATCTTTGAAAGTGCGAAATTTGTATCCATTAATGAAATAACGTTTCCATGTTCGCACCCTTTTCGAAGGACCTTGTGCTAAGGCAATGAGAACTGGATCTTTTAAGTTGTTTACCTATCATTGTTAAATTATTATCAAATTATAATACCTTCAGGTATAAAAAAAAACTGAAAAAAAAGAGTAATCTGGTGTTAGTATGTAGTATGTACTTACTTGTCCTCTAAACCATTGGGGAAATCTTGTGTCAAATTTGTTCCAAATATCCTCGGCTGTGAGAAATTGGGGATATTTTGTTTTGATATAATTTTCAAACATCCTATATTCATTATAAAAAATGTCGAATTAAGTAATAGTTTTTACATGTTGTTATAATTAATTATTAATAATTAAAGTTCCAAAGGACGATTTTCTTACTTACACTTCGTTATGCTTCAATTCTTCTAAATCACAGTTAGATAAAACATATAAGTGTGCACGCTCATATTCGTTGTCTTCTAAAAATCTGTCACGACACTTTCCAGAACTAATTCCCCCGTGATCTTGAAAAATCTCGGGTAAGGTAGAATACGTAGGCTCTTTCAAACCTACGTCGAGATCCTTGGCTTTTGTGTCTACGTTCTCTTCAAAATAAAAGAAACAGAAATTGGCAATTTCTTCAAGCAAATACGCGTTGCTTATAGAACCTTCAACACGCGCTTTATTTCCAATCTTTTTTTTCAAATGATTTAAGTACCTATAAAAAACATGGATAAGATAGAATGAAATAATTAAAGTTAAAATTGGATAATTGTGTAATTAATTACCTCTCAAAAGGATACATCCACCTATATTGCACTGGACCATTCATTTTTTAGTTCATACGGCAAATGAATTGGTAAATGCTCCATTGAGTTAAAAAAAGAAGGTGGAAATATCTTATCTAACTTGCAAATGATTTCGGCAATGTTGTTCTCGAGAGTAGTCATTTTTTCAACTTGTATCGATGAAGTACACAAATCTCTGAAAAATTGGCTAATCTCAGTTATTGCATTCCACTCATTCTTCGGGAGAAGGTGCCTTAAAGCCACTTGAAATAAACGCTCCATAAACACGTGACAATCACGACTTTTCAATCCATGTAGTTTCAACTTGTGTTTATCAACACATCTACTCAGATCCGAAACATAACCGTCCGGAAATTTCAAATTGGATATCCAATCACACAACACCTTCTTTTGTTCTTTATTCAAAATGAATGAATCCATTTTTCGCTGTTTAGAACAAACTGTCAACATGTCCTCTTGTGCTTGTGGGGTAAACTTTGTCTTGTTTTTCACATCCATCACCGGGTGAATCAGTTGCTCGAAAACGTTTTTCTCGATATGCATTACATCAAGGTTATGACGAATTAATAGTGTTCTCCAATAAGGAAGTTCCCAAAAAATGCTTTTTTCCACCACCCAATTCAAGAATCTTTTAACGAGTCCAATTCAGCTTTACTTGCATCCACAATTTTGGGAAAATGCTTCACACAATCCCACACTTTGATAAGTGAATATTTGTATGGTTTTAACCCCCAATTTAGCTCGGTTTTGTATGTCATTTGTGCTTTGTTAAGCCACTTTATGAGCTAATATCATCTTCTAGGTGAATTCCTATGTTCTAACCTGTTTTGTAGGGAAAGTGACGTTTCTACGCCCTTTTTCTATATTCTCGAGCATTTGCCTAGAACCCGACAATTTGAAGAAGCAACCTTGCCCAAGTGAAAGGCATTTCAAGAAGGTTCACTAATTCAAAAGAGAGAAGAAGCAAAGATGGTTTCGTAGTTGTCGGAAGATCAATCAATTAGACGGGAGAATTCATCGCTTTACATCATACCCTATCAACAAACCCGATTGTATAAGTCAAGGGGGATGTTGGAAGTCAAGTCAAGCAAAGGAATATGAAGCGTTAGTCAAGAGCTTCCAGAAGACAACTTACCCGATCGGGTAAGTGTGTACCCGATCGGGTATGTGTGCTGCTTCGAGCATTGCGGCTCCTTCATCCTATTTTTGACCTATGTGTTTAATGCCCGACCTCTTCTCCACGAAACCCTAATACTATAAATAGATGCTCTAGCCCTCATATCATATCATCCATCCCTTCACACAACATCTCTTCTCTTCTTACATTTCTCTTTAGTTTAGTTCTTCTTCTTTCTTAGTTTAGTTTAGTTTTAGTTTTCTCTAGTTTAGTTTAGTCTAGTTCTAAGTTTTCTTCAATTGTAGTTGTTCTAGTTGTAATTGGAATTCAAGTTTCCGGGTTTGCATTTCCTATTCAAGTTCTTATTCCATTTCAATCTTTGCTCATCCTTTTTCGGTAATCTTTATTCTCGTCTTTACATTATAGTTTCATTTTCTTTTAGTATTTCCTTTATCATGTTTATCATTCTTAGTTTTATAATCTTAGTTTCCTTTTCATTGTTAATCATGCATAAGTAGTCACCCTTCTAGGGTGTAGGATAGCCATGTTAGATTAATTAAAAGATGATAATTGGATAAAAGAAATTGTGCCTTTAAAACGTTGTGTCTATGCATGTTTGGATTGTAACGATAGTTATCGATTTTTGGCCAAAATCATTTGACTAGTATGGAATTCTTTTCCAAGGTAGACATACGAGAATTGAATAGACAAAGCATGACATGGTAGATTAAGACCTAGTAAATCGCATAAAAAGCCTGCTAGACCATCTGATCTATGATTGTAATGAACACATCATTCTTACGAACTCACAACGAATTATTTGCATATCCTAAATCCAATTTCATCAATATGTTAATCTACATGTGTGAACCTACTTCCCTAGATTCTTTTCTTTATTGCATTGTTATTATTTAGTAATTAGTGACAAACATTTGCCAATCGTCCAAGGTAGAGTTCTAACCACAACTATTCACAAGTATCTCCCGTCTCCCCGAGATCGACCCCTTACTTCCCTAATTACATTAATTTGTTGTTAGCCTAGTCTGGGTTATTTATCTTTGATTAGGGTACGCGACAACCTGATCAAATTTTGGCGCCGTTGCCGGGGAGCACGGTTTTGTTTATTTGTGATTAGTAGAGTTTTACCTTGTTTTTTTTCTTTTTTTCTTTTGTCTCGAGGAACTCTTGTTCCTTGAGATTTTTCTCACCTTTTCCTTGTAGTGTAGTGACTCTTTTCAGGTAATAGGAATATTTTCTTTCAAAGGGATTGCTTTATTTTCTCTCAATGACTATCTATTTCCAACCACCACAATGCAAGAATGAGCCTTTCCATGAATACCTCGACCGATTTTATAGCTATTGTAGACATATTATCTCTCTTGGGTATACCCTTAATGAGACCCATATGAGAGATGTCGTGATTCATGGAATGCTCATTAAGTATCGTAGCCTGGCTATGCAATTGAGTGCTAGAAGTTTTTATCAGAAGAGAGGAAAGGAACTTTGGATTTTCTTGGACTTTATGGCATCCCAATCTCTGGATGAAACGCACCGGCAGTTGGGAATCCAAGAGAAAATCAATGAAATCAGGGCTCAACTTCAAATACTGAAAGGGCAAAAGGAAGAACCCACGTTTACAAAATGTAAGCCAATCAATTTTCCTTATGCTTTTTCACCCCCATGTGAGTCTATTTTCTCCTGTGCTTTTTCATGTCCCCTATGTGAGTCTAATTCTCCCCAATCATATGAATTAATAGATGACGATAATGATGGTCCAACCTTTTCTATTGAAGGTCACTCTAGTGTCGTTCCATTTGACAATCTTGAGACCCCCATTATTGATATTGACCATATGGTAGTCGAGACTTTAGACAAGGATGTTGTTAAGCCCATTTGTGAGTCCAATGGAGAGTCATTGATCGAGTCATCAGATTTCTTTGAAAATCCTTTCGCTAAGGATATTCCAGATTTATTTGAAAGTGATACTGGGTTTTGTGAACCTAGCCTTGAAATTAAGTGGGATCAACCACCCATTTTTGATTCCCAATCCTTTGATTCACCCTACCCCCAATTAGAGTCCACTAATGACATTTTGGGAACTCATTGTTTGTTCCATGATCTTAAACATTTCACTCTATCTCTCACTGACGAGTGGAGCAGTTCAGTGGTCATTTATGAAGTTTGTCATGCGCACAATGATAAGATATATCAATTCTTACCTTCAATATTTCAAGCCTATATCTTGTCAATTGCTTACATATGTTTTTGTATAGCTCATGCGCAGGTATATGATCGACTTCTAAGGGCATTGACATGCTTTTTAAGGCACAAAGAATGATTTTCATTAATAAAGAGTCTAGCAAGACATTTAACTTGCGCTTCTCGGGAGGCAACCCGTGTTCCTTTTCTTTTTGCATTTTTATTTTTTGTATTCCCTTTTTCGTTGTTAGGGTTTATTTTGCAGATGATAGAATTTTTGAAGAATCTATAAAGACCTTCCTTGTCAAGTCCAAAAGACTAGCTTGGGGGAGTCTGCGCTGACTAGTAAGCTTCACTCTTCTTTCTTTTTTTTCCTTTTTCCCATTAAGCATCTCATTGCATATTTTGTCTTTGTGCTCACATTGAGGACAATGTGATCTTTAGCTTGGGGGAGGTATTGCATTTTCCCATTTTGCATTTTAGTTTATCATTTTTCAAATTTTCAATAAAAGAAAGAGAAGACTTTTGAGAAAATTTCAAATTTTTGAACACAATTGAATGCTTTTCATGCTTTGCTTGCTTGTTTACTATGCTATCATGTTACATTTCCCAAACTTAGATCTTTCAAACCATAATGATTCAATTTTTATTGAATTGTGCATACATGGGGAAGTCTTGTACACAGTAGGCATGGAATGAATCTATAGATAAGTACGCTTGATCTTGACATTTGGCAAGTTACATATATTGTAAGGTAGAACCTCCTTAGGCTGGCACATCTATACCCAGTCTCATTTAGGTGTGTGTAGTTCTCCTTGTGATGTGTGTCATGTCAAAACGCATAAGTATGGTTCTCATTTCATTTCTATAAGCATTGCATTCATGATTCACTAAGATTTGAAGCCTTTTTCACTTTGAAATACCCCTCAAATTAAGCCCCTTCATACAAATGCTTCACAAAATAATAGCTACACATAAAAATTGCCTACCTTTTGAGCTAGTAGCTAGACTATGGTGTGTGGGTGCTCTTTTGAGAAGATTTGTTCTTATATGACAAAGTGAATTTGGGAGAACGAAAATGTACAAGAAGTGAAGTTGTGTTCAGAAAAGAAAAATGAAATAGAAAAATGAAAAAATTGGAAAAGAAAAAATTGAAAAGAAAAAAAAAGAAATAGAAGAAGTTGTGAGTATCTCCTCAAAATGTCAAGTCAATATTCATAAGAAGTTTACCCTTGTGTTTCGTGTGTAACAAGCCAATCTGTTACTTCTGGCTTCGTTTTTCGTCTTCTGGGAATTTGATCGAAAGTTTGGATTGAGTATTCATTTATCATTGGTCGGTTGCTAGCTCATTCTAATCTTCACATGACCATAACTATTTGTCCACCTTTCACCCATTTCCCAAAGCCTTCTTCCTATTTTTCCGGCTTCTTTTCTATGTGCATTATGATCTTTGACTTGTGTTTTGAATTGTTTACCATATTAGACTGCGGACACATTTTCATAAGTCGTAGATAGGTGAGTGTCTCAAAAACATTTACACATAAAGAAATCACCTTTTACATACATGAGTGTTCGAGTGTGCCGTGAGAGTCCATTTGTCAAAAGATCATGCAAGAGCCGAAAATCTATAGTGAAATTCTTTGTGCTACGCCGTTATGTAAATCTCAGCCATGTTTATGTATCATTCTTGCCCACGTTGTGTTTGGGTTATGATTCATTATGTTTCCAAAGCATTATGTTGAGATTTGTTCTTCATGGTGTAGTAGCCAATGCTTGCAACCCTTGTCCTGGTATTGTTTGTTATGTTTGCTTGAGGACAAGCAAAGGTTTAGCTTGGGGGAGTTTGATAAGTGAATATTTGTATGGTTTTAACCCCCAATTTAGCTCGGTTTTGTATGTCATTTATGCTTTGTTAAGCCACTTTATGAGCTAATATCGTCTTCTAGGTGAATTCCTATGTTCTAACCTGTTTTGTAAGGAAAGTGATGTTTCTACGCCCTTTTTCTATATTCTCGAGCATTTGCCTAGAACCCGACGATTTGAAGAAGCAACCTTGCCCAAGTGAAAGGCATTTCAAGAAGGTTCACTAATTCGAAAGAGAGAAGAAGCAAAGACGGTTTCGTAGTTGTCGGAAGATCAATCAATTAGGCGGAAGCAATCATCGCTTTACATCAAACCCTATCAACAAACCCGACTCAAGAGGTCAAAGGGGATGATGGAAGTCAAGTCAAAGCGAAGGAAGATGAAACGTTAGTCAAATACTTCTAGATGACAACTTACCCGATCGGGTAAGTGTGTACCCGATCGGGTATGTGTGCTGCTTCGAGCATTGCGGCTCCTTCTTCCTTGTTTTGTCCTATGTGTTTAATGCCCGACCTCTTCTCCACGAAACCCTAATACTATAAATAGATGCTCTAGCCCCTCATATCAAATCATCCATCCCTTCTTCTCATACTTCTCTTCTCTTCTTTCTTTAGTTAAGTTCTTCTTCTTTCTTAGTTTAGTTTAGTTTTGGTTTTCTCTAGTTTAGTTTAGTCTAGTTCTAAGTTTTCTTCAATTGTAGTTGTTCTAGTTGTAATTGGAATTCAAGTTTCCGGGTTTGCATTTCCTATTCAAGTTCTTATTCCATTTCAATCTTTGCTCCTCCTTTTCGGTAATCTTATTCTCGTCTTTACATTATAGTTTCATTTCCTTTTAGTATTTCCTTTATCATGTTTATCATTCCTAGTTTTATAATCATAGTTTCCTTTTCATTGTTAATCATGCATAAGTAGTCACCTTTCTAGGGTGTAGGATAGCCATGTTAGATTGATTAAAAGATGTTAATTGGATAAAAGAAATTGTGACTTTAAAACGTTGTGTCTATGCATGTTTGGATTGTAACGATAGTTATCGATTTTTGGCCAAAATCATTTGACTAGTATGGAATTATTTTCCAAGGTAGACATACGAGAATTGAATAGACAAAGCATGACATGGTAGATTAAGACCTAGTAAATCACATAAAAAGCCTGCTAGACCATCTGATCTATGATTGTAATGAACACATCATTCTTACGAACTCACAACGAATTATTTGCATATCCTAAATCCAATTTCATCAATATGTTAATCTACATGTGTGAACCTACTTCCCTAGATTATTTTCTTTATTGCATTGTTAATATTTAGTAATTAGTGACAACCATTTGTCAATCGTCCAAGGTAGAGTTCTAACCATAACTATTCACAAGTATCTCCCGTCTCCCCGAGATTGACCCCTTACTTCCCTAAGTACATTAATTTGTTGTTAGCCTAGTCTGGGTTATTTATCTTTGATTAGGGTACGCGACAACCCTGTCATGAATCAAAATGGAAAAACAAGGCAAAAAAAATTTTTTTTTTTTTTATACAGATGAACAGTACAGAAGAAAATTTTTTTTTTTTCTCGGCAGAAATCAAAAAAACAAAAATAATAATGATTCTAAACTTATATTTCATCAATTATGAAAACATATAAAATAATTTCGTAGTCCTTGGCTCTGATACCATTTGTGAGAAATATCGGTATATTTCGTCATTAAATTACGGATTATAACGAAACTATAGTATATGAATTACGAGTCATAAATGAATTGCATAATATAAAATTATAGGAATTTAGATCTAACCTTTGGTCCTAGCAAATTTGGCCTATGAACAATATCGAAATCGATATTCTCCTAATTGTTGCACCCAAGATGCTCCGAGATATGTCTTGCTTGTGCTAGAATTTTAGAGAAAAGTTACTGCTAATTTTTCTTTTGTGTGATGATGAATGATAGAGTGAATTTGAGAAAAAACTTTTTACTCTTCTTCTTCTGTTCGGCCGAACCACTAGTAGGAGTCGGAGTCGGAGTCGTCTTTTCTCTTTTTACTTCTCTTCTTATTAGGGTTTTTGACCTAGTTACCATAAAAGAATAATAGGAGATATTTTCTCTTATTTAACTCTTATTAACCGAAAAATATGAGAAGAAAAGACTATTTTCTCCTTCCTTTTTCGGTTATATTAGCATGTAATATAATATATACGTCAACTATAAATATCCGTATATTTATAATTTGCTAATTAAATATAACATATTATGTTTAATTACGAATTAACATTTTAATTCGTTTAAGCGTATATTATATACATTGATTAAATATAACGGTTTATATTCAATTACGAATTACATTTAATTCGTCTCAGCTAATATAATTTAATCGTTATTAAATAATCGTATCATCATTACATTGACTAACCTTTTAGTCATATACATCGACTAACCTTTTAGTCATATAATAAGGCATCCATATGATTATATTATTCATATAATCACATCTCTCAGACACATTCTTTAGGTGTGACTCTTAGGGACCAGTTGATCACCGCCATTAAAATGACAATAACGTCAAACTTATCTAGCAAGCCAACCGTTATTGATAAACGTTAATCAACTGATTATTATACAAAGTATACCCTGTAAACCTGTAAGAGATTTATTCATGTTATCACAATAACTGTGGAGGACACTAGCTCCAACAATCTCCCACTTGTCCTTACAAGTGTATGTGCGATAACCCGATTCTTATATCCATAAATTTCTCCCACTCAATGTAAAACAATTTGCAAAGTCCGTATTTACAAAGGTCGCATTTTACAAGCGATCAGTATCAAGAGTGGTTTTCCCGACTAGAGAGTAACTTAACTGATAAACGAATCATTATTCGAGCATGGCCATGCATTTCAGTAACAACTCCTTGAGTGGCCCTGAGAAATAACAAAACCTGATAAAGGTTGGATATTTTCCTCAACTTGAATCCTGCAGATACAAGCATAGTATGAAATGACCTAGTAAAAATCTACTTAGCCTCCTGTTACGGTCGACCATGATAAAGAAACCAAAGTCACCCAAAAACTGCCTTAATCTCAAGAGACAGTCGATAGTCAAAAGAATCGACTCTTAGGAACACTATGGACGTCCTATCCACGACCCGGCACCTAATGTTCTGAAATATTTAGGACTCCATAACGTTGTCACGATGTCCTACGAGGTATCTTTATAACTCGTATCTGTGATCGATCAGTCAACCGTTTGACTTATGGCTCGTTGAACCCACCATCAATCAACTTCACATTATAATTGCCAGAGTTATCAGCTCATGTAGGCGATTACGGACCAAAACACATATAATGTTATTCAGTTCACTTTGTGGTGTTCAATGTTGTCCATACAATCCACATGAAAAACAAAATATGAAAACAATACGATGAAGTTATTATTAGTATAAGAAAAAGATGTATCTAATTCATACATAACAGCTAATACAACTCAGGAACACGTTTAATTCCCATGGAAGTAACATGCCCTACATGTTTATCATGTCTTAACGGTTTAGTGAGAGGATCTGCTCTGTTATCATCCGTAGCAATCTTGTCTATAACTATCTCCTTTTGCTCCACGTAATCTCTGATCATGTGAGCCTTCCGAAGTACATGTCTAGATTTGTTGCTAGACTTAGGCTCCTTAGCCTGGAAGATGGCACCTCTATTATCACGCACGCTGGTGATCGGGTCATTTGAACTAGGAACTATGGCAAGTCCTTGTAAGAATTGACGCATCCATATAGCTTCCTTTGCAGCCTCGGAAGCGGCATAGTACTCGGACTCAGTTGTAGAATCTGCTATAACACTCTGCTTGGAGGTTTTCCAGCTGACCGCAGCGCCATTAAGAGTAAATACGAATCCAGACTGAGTGTGTTTCACCTGGATTGCCTTGGTACCGACTGGTCATACTCAAAGCATATGACACGTCAGGACGTGTGCATATCATGGCATACATGATTGATCCTATAGCTGATGCATAAGGAATTCGACTCATGCGCTCGACCTCTTCAGATGTCTTGGGTGCCTGAGCTTTACTCAAATGCATCCCAGACGTCATTGGAAGATACCCCTTCTTGGAGTTGGTCATGCTGAACCTTTCAAGAATCTTATCTATATAAGACTCCTGACAGAGTGATAACATCCGTCGTGATCTATCTCTGTAGATACGGATTCCCAATATGCGCTGTGCCTCGCCCAGATCTTTCATCTGGAAATGGTTCTTTAACCATACCTTAACCGAAGATAAGAGAGGAATATCATTCCCTATCAAGAGGATGTCATCGACATACAATATCAAGAAAACGATTTTACTCCCACTCGACTTGACATATAAGCATGGTTCCTCAACCGATCGAGTGAAACCATTTGCTTTTATGACTTGGTCGAAACAATGATTCCAACTCCGAGAAGCTTGCTTAAGTCCATAAATGGAACGCTTAAGCTTGCACACTTTCTTAGGATTTTTATGGTCACTGAAACCTTCGGGTTGTACCATGTACAACTCCTCCTCCAAATAACCGTTTAAGAAGGCGGTTTTCACGTCCATCTGCCAAATTTCATTGTCATGAAAAGCGGCAATCGCTAAGATTATCCGAATGGAACGCAGCATGACTACGGGTGCAAAAATTTCATCATTGTGCAATCCTTGCACTTGAGTGAAACCTTTTGCCACTAGTCGTGCCTTATAGGTGTCCGGTTGTCCCCCTACGGAATTCTTTATCTTGTAAAGCCATTTGCACTGAAGAGGCCGAACCTTATTAGCCAAATAAACCAGATCCCATA
This sequence comes from Heliosperma pusillum, assembly GCA_022085475.1. Lineage (NCBI taxonomy): Eukaryota > Viridiplantae > Streptophyta > Magnoliopsida > Caryophyllales > Caryophyllaceae > Heliosperma > Heliosperma pusillum. The sequence continues at coordinate 5,981 of JAIUZE010011193.1, read as the reverse complement.
CGTCATTCTCATACATAGAGTACATCTCGGATTGCATGGCCTCAAGCCATAGCTTTGAGTCGGAACATGTCATGGTTCCTTTATAGGTAGCGGGTTCGTTACTCTCTAGGAGCAAAACATCGTCTCTATCGTTCTCCTCGACCATACCAATGTATATGTCTGGAGGTATGGAGACTCTACCCGACCTTCTAGGTTTCTCTAGAAACTTCGCACTAGCCGTAACAAAAACACGTTGTTCGGTAGGCGAATAAAAGTAATGACCAAACATTCCTTTTGGATAACCAATAAAGTATGTCTTGACCGATCGCGGACCGAGCTTATCCTCGTGTCTCCACTTGACATAAGCCTTGCAGCCCCTAACCCGAATAAAGGACAAGGTAGGGACTGTTCTCTTCCACATTTCAAATGGAGTCTTGTCAACAACTTTAGACGGACTTCGGTTAAGTATAAGAACAGCTGACAAAAGAGCATAGCCTCACAATGAATCAAGCACAACCGTGTGACTCATCATGGATCGAACCATATCAAGTAATGTTCGATTTCTCCGTTCGGACACACCATTTAATTGAGGTGTTCCAGGTGGAGTTAACTGTAGTACTTCACCACAGGTTTTAAGGTGTTGATCAAACTCATTCGAAAGATATTCGCCACCACGATCTGAACGCAGTGCTTTAATCTTTCTACCCAGCTGGTTTTCAACCTTATTCTGGTATTCCTTGAACTTATCAAAGGACTCACTTTTGTGCTTCATTAAGTAGACATATCCATATCTACTCAAATCGTCCGTGAAAGTGATAAATATCTATAGCCGTCTCTAGTGTTGATTGACATAGGTCCACACACATCAGTATGTATGAGTCCTAATAGGTCAGCAGCGCGCATTCCAACATCTTTGATGAAATTCGAGTCATTTTGCCTATGAGACATGATTCACACGTGCCAAATGATGCATCGTCAAATGGGGAGATAGTCCCATTGTCAATGAGCTTCTTCACATGTTTTTCATTTATGTGTCCCATACGGCAATGCCATAGATAGGTTTGATCTTTGTCACCAACCTTTACCTTTTTATTACTCACATGCAATATATCTGTGGTTTGATCTAAAACATAAATCCCATTCTTGGAAACTGCTTTACCATAAATCATTTCGTTAAAAAAGAAAATACAGCTATTATCCTTTATTACAAATGAAAAACCGTCCTTATCGAGTACGGAAAGAGAAATAATGTTTTTAGATAAACTGGGTACATAGTAACAGTTATTTAAAAATAACTCAAATCCACTCGGGAGTTGGATTACATATGTTCCCACTGAAACGGCAGCTACTCTTGCTCCATTCCCCACTCGCAGGTCCACATCACCCTTTTTGAGAGTTATGATGTTTCTTAGGCCCTGCAAATGATTACACAGATGAGAACCACAACCAGTATCAAGTACCCAAGTTCCGAAACTTGCATGGTTAATCTCAATCATATGAATAAAAGATGACATACCAACAGGAGTGACGCGGCCTGCTTTTACGTCTTCAGCATACACGGGACAGTTCCGCATCCAATGCCCAGTCTTGTGGCAATGGTAGCACTCCATGTTTTCTTTGGTCTTTGTCTTGCCTTGTGAGCTACTGCTAGTCTCACCAGGCCCACTCTTGCCCTTTCCTGGCTTCTTGAACTTCGGCTTCCCTACAGCTAGGTCGGCCTGAGCCTTGCCCTTACCCTTACCCTTGTTTGCAATCATGAGAACATCCTACTTCAGGCTCCCACTCAATTTCAGATCCTTCTCAATCTGTATGAGAAGTGAGTGTAGCTGATGAGGATTTCTCTTCAAATCATTCATATAGTAATTTGCCCTAAATTAGGCAAAACCATCATGAAGTGAATGAAGCTGCGGTAAATGACCACGCTTTCTTTGATTTTGCAATCAAGTGCCTCCAGTTTTTCGAGATTCTCGATCATATCGAGAATGTGTGGGCTAACCGGTTTGCCTTTCTGGAGTTTCGCTTCAAAGAAGCGAGTGGTAAGCTCATACATAACGATCTGCGGTGCTTTTGAGAACTCGTTAGTGAGCGTGGTGAAAATCTTGTTTGCACCTTGGGCAATGAATCGTCTTTGCAAATTGGATTCCATTGAAAAGATGAGTACGTTCTTTATCGCACCCCCCTCCATTACGAAATCACTATAAGCAAGTGATTCATTTGCTCCTACATTGGGGCCTGGGTTAGGTGGTAGTGGCTCAGTCAAGTACTTGAGCTTATCGTCAGCTATGGCAGTATTCCGTAATAAAGCCTCCCAGTCCGCAAAGTTGGACCCATTATTCTTCAATCGCGTGTACTGATTCATATTGTCCATGAACATCTTAAGCCAGGATTCGCGTGCGAGTGTGGCACTTGGCATAGGGGCATCAGCATGTCCAGCCATTTGTTATAATAGTTTTATCGATATAAATGAATGCTACACTGCGAGAAAGGAGATAAAACATAATAAGCATTTTCATCGTTTTAATTAAGTCTAATGCAAAACCGATTAATGCGAAGACTCTTGCATTTATACAATTGACCTCCCTCAAGTATTATATAAATGATCCCAAGACTCAATTTCTGTAAATTGATAAGCCAACTTTTTGGCTAATTCTACTTTTAGAATTCCTGGTCGATAAATTTCTATAAATTCTATCTTTAGTCCATCATAATCAGGAGATATTACTCGGACTATAATGTTGAGGTAAAATAGGTCAACACATACTACTTACCCAACGTAGAAGGGATCATATGGAGAGTAAGGTCCTATATGCCTACCGACGAAGAAGGGAGTCATCGCAGTTTTCCCTATAAAGACTAATCTCAATTTTCGGTTTTAGAGGAAGGTCCATCAGCTTTAATTTTATTCAATTAAGTGAACGAATGATCTAGCATTTTGAGAATGAATAATTTAAGATGATAGCTTTTAGAATTTTGAGTGACATCTGGATGTCCATGATAATTAACATACAATCTATATGAGTCAATTTTCATACAATTAAGTAGTAGTAGGTGGTTTGGTTTAGGCGGAATATGATGCAATAACTATCATGCAAAAGAAAAACAATAAGAACGGAAAAATGAAAAACAAAGTACAAAGTCCTAGTGTGGCCTATCCTATCAAAATAGAACAAAAATACACTTTGGAATCCATCCTTATGGACCCTAGAAGCTTTACTTGATGTTCCATCTTGGTCCATGTAGCGGGAGTGAGCTATCCGATCTCCATCTTTGGTCTTCTCAAAAATACAATTTTTAAAAAAAATTACAAAATATAAACCTATTTACATTCTAATTTAAAAATTATAATTAAAGATTACAAAGGGGAGATTCGAGATCTCAAAATACATCAAAGACCATGTTACCATCATTACGAGAACACAATCTACTAAGGCCACACTAAGCAATACAAATTACAACCTCTTGTAAAAATACCAAAATAATCCATTCATCCATTCATTCATTCATTCAACAAAATAAAATGCATCAACAAAATAAATTAAACATACAAGACATAATTCATTAATTATGATGATTAATTTATCCAAACCACCTTTAAAATGATCAAAATTATGTGACAATTCTTTAATTGCACACAACAATTTTAATCAACCATAATCCAATTTAATTCATATTATCGGGTATAACATAAATTAAATTCAACATTATTTTAAACCTTTTTAAAATAATAGGGTATCTATCATTGTGAACTTTTTCACAACAATAATCAACATACATTATCTTTATAATGCAATAAACAAAACAAAAATAAAAATTAAATTTTTTTTTCACTATTCACAGATGAACAGTACCCGTGAACAGTAGCAGGTACAAATTTTTTTTTTTTCTCGGTTTTAAAAAAAAAACAAAACAAACACAAATTAATCTTTTTAATTTGATCATGCTAATAAAACTAGATCGGTACAAACATTCAACATCTAATCATTATTAAACATTGATACAAACTAGATGATTCAAATTAACCTTTTAAAATGAATATCTAAATCATGATTAATCGATTATCAAAATACTCAACTAATCATAATAGTTTTGTATATTCATACCGAAAATTTTAGCACAATGAATGTTCTTTAACATCCAAAACAAATTCCATTTTCATTTCAATTTAATCCTCATTAAATCAAAACATCAACTAATTCATTATATTATTATCTTAACACATTAAAACAACAACATATATGAATAAAAAATGGAACCCTAAAAAAAAAACAATTCACGGCTAAAAAAATATTCTCGGTTGGAAAAAAAAATACCACAACTTTTTTTTTTTTTTTAAAATTATACCAATCATTTATTGAAAAACATATAAAATAATTTCATACCCTAAGTCTCTGATACCACTTGTGGGAAATATCGGTATACTTCCCTTTAAATTTTTCGGATTATAATGAAATTATAACTATATGAATTTCTAGTCATAAATGAAATTGCATAATATGAACAAGAGATTAAGAAATAACCTTCGGTCCTAGAAAAAGGCCTAAGAACAAATACCAAAGTAGGTATTCTCCTAATCGTTACACCAAGATGGTTCAAGAAATACCTTCGTCGTGCTAGAACGAATACCCAAAAATTACTTCTAATTTTGTGTGTATATTGATGATGAATATGAGAGTCAAAAATCAGAATTTTTCCTTCTCTTTTCACCCTTGTGTGCAGTGAGAAATTGTAGTAGAGTAGGGTTTTATTTTTCTTCCACTTCATACTCCCTAGTGTGCCGTGAGATATCAAGAGGAAAGCAATCAAAAATAAAAACCTAGTTTCCTTATTTCTCTCAACCTATATTAGGTAGTTAGCATATAATTTTATATGTACATAATGTAATATGTATTCTAACTATTACTAGTAATGGACCGTCACATAAACCGAGTAATGCCGGACCAATACATTATAATAATATCGTGTAATACATATTCGTCAACTTAAATATAACAGTTTATATTTAGTTTAGACCAACATTATATACATTGATTAAATATAACATTTTATATTCAATCACCAGCTAACATTATTTAATCGTTATTAAATAATCTTATCATCATTACATTTGACTAACATTTTAGTCAAATACATTGACTAACCTTTTAGTCATTTAATAAGGCATCAATATGATCATTTTCTCAAATAATCACATCTCTCAAACACATCCTTTAGGTGTGACTTTTAGGGATCAGTTGATCACCGCCATCTGTATGACAATAACGTCAAACTTATCTAGCAATCCAACCGTTATCGATAAACGTTAATCAACTGATTATAATACAAAGTATACCCTGTGAACCTTAGCTGTTATCACACTAACTGTGGAGGACACTAGCTCCAACATTTCTCCCCAAATAAGGAGACGTTCGTGCACACTTTCAAAGCACGCTTGTGTTCCGTCCCTTCTCTTCTCTCTTTGCATTCTAGACCTTGCTCTAAGCTTATTGACAACTACGTGCTTGATCAATCGACCAAGTAAGCTCAGATCCTTCTCCCTACCTGTCTCGTCTTGCATTGACCTACCAATTTGACCAACTCAACCTAATTAATCAACTTTAATCAATCGATTTCCTCTTTCGAGGGAACTTTCATTACATCGAGTCGAGCTATCGCTAAAAGACAACTTAGTTAACTTTTTTCGTGAAACATGTAAGTGTGATGGTGTAATAAACCCGTCTCGTACTTTATTTTATCTTTTGTATTGTATAAATTATGTAAGATTCATGTCGTATTCATGTTAAAACCGTTTTCAAACCTTTTTATTATTATTAGTCTTTCATAAATTACCTTTTAACATTACTTCATATTTATTTCTTCAGTTCTTGACTTAGATCCCTAATAGTCGATATTATTGGGTGTGTGTCGTCTTTAATTCGAGATCGTGTCTTAGAAGGTTAGATTGGCTCATATTTAGTCCTTAGATCCGTCTTTGATATAATTAAGCATGTCTAAAATCAATTAAA